>QVOA01014278.1:0-24925 GCA_014825685.1 Pseudomyrmex cubaensis
ATATATATATATATATATATATATATATATATATATATATATATATATACACTGTGTCTATTGAGAAGTCGTAGACCTCCGTCGAAAGTACGGCCGATAGAAACTCAAATGAAAGCTGCTCCGCGCGAGCGGGACAAGTTGCAGCGCCTCGATATACGTATGTATATAACTTCGCGATTGACTTCTATATAACTATTCGCCGCGAGTTTTTATTTCTTTTCCGCGGCATAGAAATCCTCAGTCACGAAGGCCGATCGTCGATCCGATCGATCGCGCGCGCGCGCGCGGCTCTCGCGGGCGGCGAGGAGTAAGAGACACCTGCGTTCGTGCAAAGCGCGTTGCACGCGATCGAGAGACTCACCGCGGGTGAAAGAAGCGCTCATTTTCACCGCGCTCCGTTCGAACGGAGATGAGGAAAAAAAAAGAACAAATACCGCGAAGAAGAGGATATTTTAATCCTCATTTGAGTGGATACTCGCGCGAGTACGGATCGAACGGGTAAAGAAAATTGCGCGTTGTTTGCTATTTGTTCTGCCGTCCAACATCCGCGAAAGCGCGCGGAACATCTTGCCGGCAAAGAATAAGCTACGACGAAAGTACATACGACGAGCGATATGTTGTTTTCGCGATGACGGGCATAATTAAAGTAATTTCACCTAATCTCATCGGCGTGCACATATAAACGCGGACGGCGCGTTTCTCGGCTCGTGAGCGTGCCGATCTCGATATATGTATGTCCCGATGAATGGATCGCGCCCGGTGACCCATATACACGTCTCGCAATACACGCCGCGCTGACAGAGAGAATGCGCGCGGCTGCAAGAAAAAGTCCAGTTATCTCGGAAGGTACCGATATGTTAATTCAAAAGTAATAAGATATTTAGCGAGGAGAGAGAGGCCTCCTTCGATCCGGTCCCGAGAGTCGGTCGAACGAGAAGGCGACGACTCTCGGTCAGGTGAGCCAGACGAATTTTAAATAGTGAAAGTCCGGGGAAGAGCCGATCGTGTTCGAAAAAACGCCGCCGCCTGTCCCGCATCGCGGTCTCGCGAAAAAGACACGAAGACGTGATCCGCGCGAAAATAATCATGGCCGCGACGATCCGCGAAAAAAAATGGGAAATTCGCGCGACGCGATAATGCGGCGGTAAAATTTACGACCCAACGACGACAAACGACGATCGTGCGATGAGATGCATCGACGTAATACATACGTATTTCACGGCGCGTCGCGCGGATATCGTGTTTCGTGTCAAAATTGTGGGGTCTTTTACTCTTGATGATTGATCGCCATACGTGAGGAGACGTAAATGGAACGCGGAGTGTTTGAAACTTTGAAACTAGATTCTTGAGAAAACGATGATGCCCCGCTCCCTTTTTGAGAGAAGCGATAATATATACGGGCTTCATGAGGAAGCGCGTAGTATCAAAACACATTTTCAAACACATTTTCTCTCACCTTCTTTTGCTTAAAAAGTGGCACAGCAATATATATATTGGTGGCGATGCTTAAAGTAATGAATTTAAAAAAAAATGTCGATGTGAACAAAGTCGATACACGTGTCGCGCTAAAAATAAATACATACGTTTCGTTTCTCAATTAAATACAATCTCCGCCGTATGCAAATGATTGCGCGGAACTAATGAGCGCGGCGCCACACGCGATAATAAAAAACGCGCTCGTCGTCGGTTCAAAGTTCGCGATTCATGAGATGATATTTGCGCGTGGCAACTACAGGTGAGATTCGTGACGTCAACGTTCCATTGTTCGGGCAGAAGCGCGCGGATTCTCTGCTACATGTAGCGCAATATAAGTACGCGCCGCTTTTACGAGCCTTTCTTCGTGTGGTGGCCGAGGTGTTCTTTTTCGGGCGAACGAACGAGCAGTCGCGTCTCTGCCCCTCGGCGAGCCGAGAGAAGATACGCGTTGCAGAACGTGCAACTCTGCAGCTAAAACGAATACATAGATCAAAACACGGCAGCCGCTTATCTCGAACGGGCTTGGAAACGAGAGACCCGCAATTTATTTATAGTGACTTTGACGAGTGTAACTTTAAGTCACACAAATGCGAGATTCGAAATTTAGAAATCAATAATTGAAGGCTGAAATATATTTTAAGTCTGTAATGTTTATATATATTTTATTTTTTATATATTCAATATTCTTTTCAAAAAGTATCTTTAAATTTTTATTTAAATTTCTATACACACACATAAAAGATTTAATTAATTAATTTTATTTCTTTTCTTATTGATTTAACAATGCGTTTCAAAGATGCTAGTTTTAAGACTCGCGACAACCTTGCCAAGAGATATTTAATTACGTCGTTCATCTGCGCGAGATCTCGTTTCCTGAATAGTCGAGGAGAACCCGACTGGTTCGATAAATTGAATGACGTTAACGCGCGCGACTTCGTAACGGGAAACGCGTTCGCCGCTTTCGACCGCGAGGAAAACCCGTATAATCCGTATAACCGCGAGGTGTAAAACTTTTACCCCGGCGTCCAAGTTTTTACGACCGCGCGTGTACCACGGGACGGTCGAAAGAAATTCACTTGGTTCTGTGCCGGGGGCTTCGCGAAGTTCCGGGCCCCGGGATGCTGGAACATCGCGGTGTTGGTACGCTGTTCGCATAGCCGGTTCGACTGCATTTCGTGACGATGCCGCTCTCTCTCTCTTTTTCTCTCTCTCTCTCTCTCTCTCTCTCTCTCTCTCTCTCGCTCGTTCGTTCGCGTTCACACACGGACCGATACAAAGACACTTCGGTAAGGGGCCCCGAATTTCTCCGGTGGTCGTGGTTCCCGTGAGTCGGGAGGCCCCCCGAGATACTCGAACCAGACAGAAACCATATGCAAACCACATGCGGAGAACGATTGCTCCGCCTCGGTCGGAGGAAGAACCTGTGGTTCGCTTTGTCGAGTAACGAGCCGAAGTCTCCGTACGTGTCTCTCTCTTTTTTTCGCTCGCTCGTGGTTTCCATCCTCGTCTCTGCTTCTACTTCGTCGCGTGTGTTGTTATCGGGCGATTAATTCGGAGGGTCCGCGTGTGTTCGCGTCCCCGTTCACCTCGCGTCTCGATACCCCCTCGAGAGAAGGGATAATGGGTCGCGATATAAAAAATTGCGCGAGATAGAGATTAATCGCACGTTCCACAGTTTAACACGACGGTCTCCGTTCGATTCGGACGAGCACGACGGGCTTGTTTACGTGGATAGCAAAGATTGCGAGAGACAGAGAGAGTCGAGGTCTTCGCGGCGCGCTGAATTATTCTCGTGACAAAACGTCGTCGTGACAAAAATAAGACGTCGTCGCTCCGCGATTAGACGAGGCTGTCGTCTTCTCCAAGGATTTCCATTCTAAATTTCGATGACGAATTCGCCAACTCGATTCGAAGGATACTTACGTAAAACAAAACTAACCTCGGGGAAGTAAATTATAACTTGTTACAATATTATATAACGTTCTGACAGAACATTTTTAAAAATAAGTAAAAGTTCTATTAAATAATAAAAAGGTCTATGAGCTGCAGTCCACGGTTGATAGTGGTGATAAATAAAACGATAATGTAAAAATTTATTGCAACGTTTCGATCCTCTTTATTGTGATCATCTTTAGCCAGTCTGTATTTATCACCACTGTCAACCGTGGACTCATAGACCTTTTTATTATTTAACATTTCATTTAAGAGCTCGTCAATATTGTTATTAAAAAGTTTTGTTATTTGTATTATCTGTATAAAATAAAATAGAGAAAGTTTCCGGCACATTCGCGGTTAAATTCCTGCGGGAATCCTTTCGTGGCACAAAGAGCTACAGGGCTGCGTTCAAGCGCAGTCGAGATTCCATTGTGGATACAACACCCACGCACGTACTCATTCCTGGCATTAGGCTAACTCGATTCGATCTCCGGCGATGTACACGTCCGTTCGTACATCCGTTCGTCCATCTGTCCAAAACTTCCCTTCCCGGACGCGCCTGGAATAATTCGTAATATCCAAACCGTTCATTTGATCATATCCTATGCGTGCGGACTAGTCGAGTGGTTTCTTTCAAGCAAAAAAAAAAACCAAAAACAAGCGTTCGAGGACACTTTGTAGAGCGAGAGGCGGATTGTACGCGCGATTAGCATCGGTTATTAGTCAATAATTTTCGTGCGATAGTTTACGCAAAATGGGGTCCCGCGCCATATGGCAAGCAGAAAAATGCATATATATATATGTTATATTTTTATTATACATTAAAATTCTAGACACACATTATATATATTAATTAAATTTTTTAAACGTTTGAACATAACACTTTTCAAATTATCAAAAAATTTTTGGCAAAACACCCTGCACATTGGTTCCAACAGCCCCAAGACAAAAATCATTTGGTATTAAATTTTTTTCTCTGTAAAATATACATTTCAGATTACTTGTCTTAATTTCAAAACTGTGTCAGTTTACTATGACCCATTTTTTGAAAACCAAGTGTCAAAGAGACGAACTAAGAATGTTTGACTGATTGAATTCTTGAAAAGAAAATTAACGTCCCAGCAATGAGATCCGCGACGATGATTCAGACGACAATACAAATTGCAGTCGGATTATTTATCATATCTGTTGCATTCTTCGTTCGTGTCAATTACGCCGAGCGTCTCGGGAAACAAATAGCGATGTTTACGAGCGTGTGCGTATCGTATTTCTGCCACGGAGTAGCGGGTAACAAGCGTTTATGAATCGTAGGCTCGCAACTGCACCGCGCATTCAAATCACCGGTCAGTGCTCCGCTTGGTTATCTCTACCTCCGCTGCTGCAGGCCGAGAGGGATCCGCGCGCGCCGCGCTTTCGTGCCGCGGAAATATTAATGGCACATGCACTTCGCAGACTTGTGCTGCGTACCCGCAGCAACTCCGGGGGGATCGTGTGTTTTCTCATAATTAATTGCAATCGGCAATTAGATTGTAATTCACGAACCAAATGAATATTTTCTGTTGCGTTATTTCATGTTACGTTTCGTAAAATATTCCGCGACGAATTCCGCAAATCGTTATACGAGTCAATAGCTCGTGACAGTTTTAGTATTATCGTCTTTCGACATCTTATGTCGTCATTCTCCTCATAAAAAGTGAATGGCACTGATGACTGTAGGGGTTCGAACATACATCAATTTTGTAGTATTATAAAATTCTAGTGTTAGGCAATGGTTAAGCTAATGTAATGCCTCTGCAAAAGAATTTTTTTTTATTTTTGAACTTTTTATAAAACACATTAAATTATTACAAAAGAATACAAATAGTTCATATATTTGAACTTTATTTTATTATAAGAGATGCGATTTAACTTCGTCTCTCTTCCTTTAATAGTAAAATCATCTTCAAGATTAATTTTTGTGCCATTGTCAACTCACCCTTACCGGCCTTCCTAGATCCCCATGGCACAGTGCACACCGGTATAAACACGAGTTTTGTCTCTCGTCACTTTGCTTAATTAACGCGACGACACGTTAGGATCCCGAAAATCGCGCACGTCTAAAAATCACTCGCGATCAAACCGCAACGAGTGAGAAAAAATACGTAAAAATTCGAAATGAAAAATCTAACCGATCAAACCGTAGCGCGAGATTGTACGAACCGCTGAGAGACGCTGACGACTATCGCGGTCTTCCCCTTACGATAGAAACGAACTTTGGGCCTGCGGAGTGCTGTCCCGCTCCCGGTGCACAGGACCCACGGGTCTCTGCGCTTGCGCACTGGGGGAAGCCCCTCTACCTTGATAGAACGAAAGGTGGGGGAGAACGATCGGCAACCCTCTTTCCACGGACTCGCTCCTTTTCGCGAGTTTGATACATATATATATATATATATATATATATATATATGTATATATGTATATATATATGTATATACATATATGTGTATCTCTACACGCTTATGTATATAAATGCACATGCATGTATCTTATACTTTTACCTGCTCCTCCACGTAGTACTTGCTCAGGTGGCAGCACCTCGCTTGATGCGTGCACCTGATGGTAGACCGGGAACGGAAGAGGTCCGAAGCCAAGTGCATCGGGAACCTGCCTACACCTGTCTGCGGAAAAGTCTGTGACATTCATTGCTATCGACTCTATCTTTTTTCTAGCCCGCAGCAGAGAATGATACGTTCTACAGAGAAAGATTTCGAGATATTGTCGGCAGATATAGTAACTGAATACATATCTCAATAAGCGTTCAACATTCAATTCTTTATTTCAAAAAATTAGACTCGGCAACTGTCGTTTAATATAAAAAATAGTAACGTTTCCAACAATGAAAGTTTTTATCTAAGTTGATTTTTTATATACGTTGTGAGCATCCAAAAGTTCTCAGTTGAACTCTAGGAGAAAAAGATTAAAAATAAAAACTCTTATTACTCTTTTCTCAGTTTTCCTTTATTCAGTTTTCTTTTTTCTTTCTTTATCTTTTTTATAGACAAGAACTTTGACAAACAAAGAATCAATTGGAACTTCATTCGCATTCGAGAAGGTCGAACGTTTTGATTACATTGGAAAAGGGCAGTTGTTACGTAATTGAGCGTCGACTGATAACGCCGATGTCCTCGACCGTGCTGTTCCTTCCGGCAGTAAATTCTCGCATTCGGCCAGGCGGGACGGTGAGATCCGCAGGAATTCGCGACGTAACGCCTTATGTCTTGTCGTTAGGAATCGCGCGGAGAAAGGGAGGGGTGAAAAGGGTGGCTGGAGAAAGGGAAGCTAGAGTGCTTCGGCAGAGGACACTTGGATGCACACGGGTGAGCAACGCCGTATGCGTTAATAATCTCCTCGTCTCTTACCTTTCATTCGCTTTCGTGCTCGGTTGTGTTTGAAGAAAGACAAAGGGAAGACAAGGACGCTCGGATCCTTCGCGCCTCTACTCTCCTTTGTCTCTTCCTTCCGCTCGCGGAACGCATCGTTCCCATTTTCCTCTACTTTACAAGAACTCGTTGTTTTCTGTCGTGTTCTATATGTGTGAGCAAAACCTACTAACTTTTCGTTTAACAAATAATTACGAATTATCTTAAAACACGACTTGCATTTGACAAATTTAAATTTTTTAAATTTGATTATGCGTTAAATTTGATATTAGATTATTAGTGGCATATTTTATATCTTAAATTATTAAATTTATACGTGGCATATTTTATATCTTAGATTACTTTACAAATCACTTGTCATCAATTTAAAATATATTATAGTGTGGAGAATATGTAAAATAATTTTTGCGGTAAAAGAAAATGATTTCAACATCTAATTTGTCGGTCGCGTGTGTCGCAATCAGGTGACACGTAAAAAGCAGTCGTTGACACGTCGAGCTACGTGCCAAATAGTGTTTCTGCTCGCACATTGTAGAAACAGCGGAATCATTTACCGACAGATCGATGCACACGAGTGAGCACGACTATCCGCGGAATACGAGATAGTTACGGAAAGCGTAGCACGTTATTTGACTTCTCGCGTTGCGCATATACGCGCGCACAAAAGTTAAACGGGACTATAGGTTGAAAAAATGTGAACCGAGTTACTTGGAAAAATGCGCTCGCGACAAACACTATGAAGTAATTAAATTATAACAGGAAAATATAGATCCACCTGCTCACGTTTCTCGAGATCGAGCGACGGTGATGAAATTTGGCTCTCGTCTGGTTCGAAGAATGAAGGAATATTATCTGCTTTTAATATTTGAGATGTGAGTCACCGGCGCACATTCACACGTGCAGAGTTCGCGGAATGAGCCTTTTTTAACATTATTATACATACACACACACACGAGGATTGAGAGACAGTCACGCATATATTGTCAAAGAATTCGCGCACGTGCGTAGGCGTGTCGCGTATGCGTGAACAGCTTGGAATTCAAATCGAACGCGAGAAAGAAATGCTCGGGAGACACGACGACGTTCGGAAAACGTGGTCGTTAAAAGCAATGAAAGTGAATTTTATGGGAGAAAGATAGGAGAAGATACGCATCTCCTTGCGAAACGTATCGGCATCTAATTCGCGGATGCGAGAAAACGAAGAAATGCAAAAATTTCGTACGCTGTACGTGATTATTAAGAAGGATTTTATCTAAAAAAAGGATTTTATTTTATATATAAAATTATAAAAAAAATGAATCAAGAGAGAGAATGTTATGCTTTAAATAAAAATATTTTTATCGCAAATTTATTAGATTACACATAATTTACATAAAAATAGTTAATTACACAGTAACATACTTACGTTAGTTTTAACTCGATTGACACAAACTTAATCATCATTAGTTATTTTACTACAAAAAAATAATTAGTTACAAGAGTTATTAGTTACAAAAACTCGATAATCTTCATATAGTTATTATTACTCAGATACGATTTGTTATTATTACGCTGATTACAATTTGAGAACCTGGTGCTGTTTTTTTTTTTTTTTTTCAACGACTGTCAGACGTGTTTGCACAGTTTGCGCTAAAATAAAGTACGAGCAAAGAGAGTAAGAGTCTGACGAGTATCACGCTAAGCTCGATATACAGTAGCTGTTGCAAACCTCGCGCGCACGTGATATGATTCGAACTTCCTCCCGCGCGCCATTTTTCCGAACGCCATTATCGCAGCAGCGGCAGTTGTGATCTCGGGAGGCGGAGGAAGGATCGAAGTCGAATCACTCTCGACAAAACGAAAAACGATGTGGCAAAAGCTCGTTAAGTAAACCGCGATAAGAGCGATCGGCGATAACTCTTCACTCTGTGAATACTGGTTGTACCGTTTTTATGCACCATTGTTCGCCCTTCCTCCTTCTGCACCACGTGTCTAAATTACCTATTCAACATCTAAATGCGTAACTGGTTTCTTTTTATTCGTGAAACGAACAATGTTCGTATTATTTTTGAACATCGTATTGTGTAGAGAAACATCGAGTATTAATCGCGTACCGCATTAAAACGACACACTTTCGAGAACATACACATTTATCTTGTTTTTCGTATTAATTAAATTACACTTAATAAAATATTTCTTAAATTGGTTTTTCATGATCGTAAAATTTATTCTAAAAGTAAAAAAGATCTTATAAATAGAAAGAGATTTTTCGCGAGAACAATGCGAATTTGTTGGAACTATAATTTATTATACTATAATTAAATAGATCTAATAATTAATCTCTTAATTAATTTATTTACGCTCCTCACTGCTTTTCTTTGACGAGAAATTGCGCGGTTGTTATCTTAAGTATTAACTCACATTAAATTGTATGTAATATATGTATATGTGCTTTTAATGTATATATGTTCACATAAAACTGTGTTAATGTGGATAAAATTACTTCTAATTATTACCGGAATACGCGAAATTTGGAAATTGAGCTTCAACAATCCGGTTCGTCTTCCACTATTCTCGACTCTGTAAAAACATCATCACAACTACTGTACTCTAATTGCTAGAAACGCTGCTCTCTAGAATTCGGATCATTGTTAGTTCATTAGTTCATCGTGAAAGCGACAAAGCGACTAATAATGAGACGTTTCGCTGCTGCGTATTCTGGGAGGGGAAAAAATAGAAGAAAGAGCAACATCTTGCGTCGTGTAGTTCTGTTGTTCTCTCGTCGATGCGAGGCTGACTATCACCGACTGATTATCACGTAGTGAGCTCCAGGTATCCTTTGTTCTCGATGGAGCCGTAGCTGTGCGAATAGCGGCCGCTGTACGACGCCCTGGACCACGCTCCGGCTCTGTTCGAATAACTGTTGCACGAGATCAGCGAGTTCATCGCATTTGGCCTGTCGATCGGTACACCCTGACCACGTCCCGTCTGCTGGAAACTGTTGCTCATCGATCGCGCGCTACTGGTCAACGGTGCTCTGTCATCGACCGTGCCGACATCCGTGTACGGTTTAGGTGTGTGCGAGCAACTACTCAGAAACACCGCGGCTATAACTCCCTGCGGAAATAAACAACACATTTGACTATTTATCGAGATATCGTTTTACTCGAGATATCTTTTTAAAAATAATAATTTTGCATCTTAATATCCGTTTTAATTTGTTGGTTAGTTTGATTTTTTTTATAGATAGTAGTTTAAGTTTTTTTTTTTAATATTTAAAAACTGTTGAGATGAGAGAATCTCGAACGTACTACAAGCATGTGAAGTAAGACGATGAACATAGAGGCGTTTCTGAAACCGATATTGTCCAGTAAAATTCCTGCAACGCTGGGACCGATAAAAGCTCCGAAGGCAAATGTGCTCGTCCACAAGCCGCTGATGAGGCCGTAAGTCTCAAGGTTGTTTGGAAATCCGTACGATCTTTCAAAACAAATAACGGTTTATTTATAATATATAGACATAAATAATTAAGGTCTTATATAAATATTTGAGCGCAAAGAAAAATATTCTTGCGCGAAACTCACATGCTCGTTCGCAGCGCATCCGTGAAACTCGCAACCAGTTGTGCGGCCATGCCTAAGCCGTGAATCACGAGACCGCTGATGGTCATCCAGATGATGGTGGACGACGGAATGAACGGTGCCGGACCGACCAAACAGAAACCGACCATCACGAGAACACAACCGGCGACAGTTGCTATCTGAAGAGCGTCATATCATATATTTTTTTTTTTCGACGATATACTTACGCGATGTATTTTAAGTTTCATGTGGTTTTATATTTCAGAAAAAGATGCAGTTAATTTAATTACACGGTAAGATTCTACGTTCTAATTGGGATGTTAACTCGTTACTACCTTCGGTTGCCAGTATTTATCGCACAGCCAGCCCCAGGCTGGCGCTGTGATCGCGTAAGTGCCTCCGTTAATGATAAACATCAATCCCAAGACGACGGGACTCAGATTGAATTGCCTGAGATGTGGCTCCAAAGTTGCTTGCAAAAATCCAATGCTCATGCTCGTCGCTATTATCGACATCGAGGCAACCATCACTCCCGGAATTTTCAGAACTTTCGTTACTCCTGTAAGTCACAACGAAAGTATAAAATTGAATTATTATTATTATTATTGTTCAAGGCGCTCTCAAAAATGTTTGATTAATTAAAAGTACCTCCATTATTATGCGTATCTTGATCATTATCGTCGTGCACGGGCAGAATGAATGCAGTGCTGACAGCTGCCAAAAACAGCGCCGAACCAAGGACCACGAATGGAGTGGTGTATCCTCCGATCTAAAAATAATTAATAAAAATGAAATTAATAATTAATTAAATATAATATTAACTCGTTAACTAATTCGTGTAAATAAAAATATAATTATTTTACTTCTTGTTGTGTTGGTAAGTAATGTATAATTTGCGTACTTAAAAAAAGGTCATGAAATATCTTCAGAAATATCAGAAATAATACCTGATAAAGGGAACCTCCCACGGTGGGGCCTACGATAAGACCCAAGCCGAAGAAAGTTTCCAAACTGGCGAATGTCGTGGCGACATTATTCGGAAATTCCTTGGCGATAATCGCAAAGCTAGCTGTTAGAAATGCAGCATTTCCCATTGCCTCAATTATTCTGATTATAAACGACAGAATAATGAACGGATAATGACCATTAACTTTGTCCAGTAAGCCGAAGAATATAGCGCAGGTTCCTGTGGTCAGGATACCGCCGTTGAATAAAAGCTTCGGGCCTATTCGATTGAGCTGCGAAAAACAAAAATGCAAACGCGACTTGTTAATTGAAAATAATTGTCGATTCAGGCTTTTTTTTACTTTATTTTTTATGTTTCCTGTAAAAATCGCACGTAAAAACTTGCGGACGCAAGCCTGTGGAATGGCAAATCTCGACATTTGATGTTAAGCCTCAAAACATTACACAGGCTGTAAATTGTAGACCGTATAGATTCATATTTATTTACAATTAATTAAATACTTATTTACAATTAATTATTATGTAGATACATGCTGTTATTATAAATATTTGTATTTTTATTTACTTTTTCTACATGTTATTACAAGTGTAATTTGCTAAAATTAGATTTAAGAAACAAGAAAGATTTACACAACCGTCTTAAATGGTATCAAAACAAAAAAAAAAAAAAACATTCTCAAGAGATTATAACGTAGGACAAGTTTTATCGCTGTAAAAGTCTTATCTAAAAGCAATACGTGACGTAACGCGAAGATTGTCGAAATTGTGAAGAAGTGCATATATATTTATTTTCAAAAATTGTATTGATTGCGTCGCTACTCACGTGTTTCCCGTACACCGGGCTAATAATGAACACCACTAGTTCGAATATCCCGAAGACCAAACCGTATTCCGAGGGTGATGCGCCTTTTTTCTCGGCCTGTAAAAAAGAAATAAAATACGAAATGTTCGTGTGTGTCAATGGGCGCAATAATTTTGCGTGTACATCCTACATTTCTGTTAATTTGTTGACGAACAATTCGAAATATCGTTAATTCGACAGCACGTCGAGTTACGCAGCAGCTCGTTATCTAGTCTTGCACTGCAATAATTAGCTTGACGAGATCATATTTCGAATAAACTTTGGAGCTTCGATATTAAATACAAATTAAATTATCGTACTTTGCCTGCCAATTTATCGAATTGGCGAAACCGTGTAGTTGAACACGTGCTCGGTCCGTGGACACACGTGAAGAAAGATTGCGACGTTGTGATGTGTTTTCAACACGCGTGAAAAACTAAGCGTGAATTAATTTACATAAATAAAAAATATTTTTCAGATGACATGAAATATTGAGATATCATGTTGTGACATGATACGCGATATTTTAATGTTCATGTAATTTATTACATTCTTGAAACGTTATCGCACAACTTTTTTCAAAAACAAATGTTAATAATTTTATGTTATTCAATATTTATTAAAAAATTATGGTATTAGTACCGATAATAATAGATGATTAGCGACGATTGGTGAGAGAAATTGGTGTTAAATTTGTAGTTTAATTGCAAGTTTGCAGACAAAAAGCATAAGTTATTGTTATTAACTAATTATATGTTATTTTAAGTTAAATTAAAGTCACTCAATAGTCCGACGATGATCAGAAATGATAAGCTGTGAGTATTTAAACACAAAGTAGTAAATTTTGCAATAACACATACATAGGCTGGAAGCACGTCTTACTCATTTTTTTCGTTGCAAAAACTATGACAAAAAATTTCGATTTTTTACAATAACTTGGATTTATTTTTTTCTATACACACATACTCTCTCTTTCTCTTTCAAGAAAAAGAGAAAAAGAAAGAGAGGGAGGGAGAAGGAGTAAGTGATATAAAATTCTATTAAAAAAGAAATAAATCGAACATGTCAGACTCTTCCCTTATCAGGAAGATTTCTTCGAACGAATGTTAACCTTTGTACTTGTGTAAGAATGATTTGAACTTTGATAAATTCGTCGCCTACGAGAAGACGAGATTAAAAAGCTAATGGAAAAAAATTTCTTTCAATTCCGATGTAAGAAACACACTTGAAATTTTATATTGACGATCGAACAAAAAGCTTTTATACGGCTGTTGAAAATCATAATATTTTTATTTAAATAACAAAAGAATATATAAAGAGAAGAGAATATATTTTGTTAAAATTGATATCATACACACACGTGCTGTGTCATTTGCATAACACAAATAGAGTCGGAGCTTATAACAGCCAGATCCTACAAAAATATATTATTTCGAGTTAAAGATGTATTCCGAGTGTCAATAATACAAATAACAAATGTGAAATTGACGAATCAATCGCAAGCAGCATCGATTCTTATTACGAAAAGAACGAACGAGAAGCAGATAGCGTTTTTTTTTATAGTCTTATTGAACATTAACTAGCAATACATAAGACGAATGGCTATAAATGTTTACTTGATTTATGATTGGTAACATTAGACCGTTAAGATAACCCTGTAATTTTATAGCAAATGTTTTTGCTCAGACGACGTTTAATATCGTATCTAGCGCAATTTCTATTTTTTATAATAATCGTGAAAATTGATATTGCTCGTCTTGAGTATTTTTTTTAAAACGAAGCGAACATTACACTGTAAACTATATAATGATGCTTGTTTAATTGGTGTTGGTTTTATGTTACAGAAGTAAAAATTTTGATTCTTGTGCAATTTTATTTTACTATTAATTGGCTCAAACTCGGACGTACGTATTTATTCATTTATTATTTTATTAATAGAAAATTAGGAAACACACGCTAAGCAATTTCATCGAATATTTTACACTTTCATTTTTTTCAGGCTCTATTTGCTAATCAATATCAAGAAGTTTTTTTCTCATTCGTATCATTTCGCAATGATTTATCAGCTAATAAACGCTCGAAAAGCGTTTAATTTCACATAAGAATTTCGTCATGTGCGGATTTCTCGACACAACAATACCGGATGTACTTATTCGCGTTACGCGCTTCGATCATCTCTCTTCTTTTCTTCATTTCTTTGCACTTTGATTTTAAATCTGAAAAAAGTGCTATTTTTCTCAATAGAGAAGAACTAGCATAAAATAATAAGACTAAACTGTAGTGTTTTGTGAGCTCTCGTTGCCATATTTAAAATTTCTCTCTTTCTGCAACGACAATTGATAAAACTTGCTTTATTCTGGTTTGATTTTACAACCGATATTATTCTACTAAGAAATGTGTTTGCACGAAAAGATCCGAGGTCGTCTCTTGGCCCATGTGTTTTTTCACAATAAAAGTTTTTTTTAAATTTCATAAGAAAATAAATTAAGTATTTTACATATATTGTATGAGATGTAAATCATTTCTTATATAAATATTTTTAAATTGAGTTGAATTTGAATCTTTATGTGTATTAATTACGTTTAAAAAAAATATATATTTTTTAAATATATATGTATTACAAAAAATTTTCATATCCTTCGTTATTGTAAGATAACGCTAGACGACATTATAAATTGATAATCATTACTATTGTCGCAACTACGAACACGTGATTACGATCACGTAAAGATTTTTTCAAATACTATGTAGATACTCTAAAAGATTGACAATATTTCGAACAATTTAAATACAATATTTGTATCCCATACAAAAGATTTACAATGCTAATTTGTTTGAGTCTTTACCTCTTGAGGATAGAACGGAGCTTGCAACGAAACGCAAATGGCATTGGCAAAGTCGGCGATACTGATGACGATCAAGGTGAGCCATTGTCGTTTGGTGAACTGAGCAATTGCCATTCTAGACGCACTTTTGTTTCCTTCACACTCTTGTACAAATTTCGTGCAATGCGAGTAAACGAATTACAACCCCTTTCCGAGGCAAAAATCGATTACTAATCGCGAATTTATGACTTACAGGAAGTGACACGGTTCGACTCTCGTCGACGACTACGTTTTTCACTCTTATACAGTAAATAATACACACTTATATCGCTAGTTCGAGCACACAGCGCGTCGTTTCTCGTTTTACTTGATTTTGTTTGCGCGAGCGAACGAGCGTTTACCATGTGCGCGGCCCGAGGCGTCGTCATTTGCTCTACGACAGTTATTTTTGAGGAGTCTTGGAAGAGAAGAGCCGGGAAACAGGTCAGAGGTTGAACGTGATATATCCTACCACATCGTGCCTTCTCTAATTCATTATCAGCCGCTGGCGTCTCGCGCGCGCGTGCTATGAGGCGAGCGACCGGCGCGCCGGAGCCGATTTAACCCCGTTCGACGTGTCGGGAGAGTGTCGGCCTATCACTGTTTTCATTGCTCGTTAGCGCGTACGTGTACAAAGACACTCGAGAAAAATTATTTCTGAAAAATGTGAAATGTGTAATTTGTTTTATATTTAATCTTTTTTTTTTTTTTTTCAATCTATAAGGGCTGGGTTCGAGAAAGGAACCAGTGATGGTATTTTTGTATCGACTTTTGTTGTGTTGTATTAGATATTTTATATTTTTTTACATATATCGAAATATGATACAAGCATTTACGCTTGTATCTTCGAAATTTGTCAAAGACTATTTACTCAAGATATGCATATTTGTCAAAGACTATTTACTACAAGATATGTATAAAGAAACGAAAAAATTTTTAGTTATTTTTGTGATCCCTTCCTATCTTTCTGGAGATAGTTCTTATCGAAACGGCTTAGAGATAAATCTTAAAATTAAGTAGAAGACCTTGAAGCCTGTAGTCCATTGGTGGTGGCGGTAGTGTAAGTAATGATTAAATCAAATGGTTGTTTGGAACGTTTCGATCGTTTTAATTGCGATCATCATCAGCCAAAGCGTATATATTCAAAGCGAAGCGATTACATATCAATAAACAATCCGGGGAGAGTCATAACACAACATGCGGCAGAAGGTGAACGCTTGTGTTCATCATTGTTTGTTCAGTCGCCACAACACAACATCCAAACTCATTACTTACACTTACCGCCACCACCAGTGGACTACAGGTTTCAAGGTCTTCTACTTAATTTTAATAGTTCTTATTGATTTGTTAGAAATTCTAAAAGAAAGTGTCAATAAATATTAATTCATGATTCTTCAGATACATATTTAATACAACTTCTTCTTGCGAATCGGTTGCAACACACACACACACAAATTTTAATTTACAAAGTACTACTGTATATCTAGATCTAAATTATAATGTATAATTTTTTTGCTTAACTTCGATACTGTATCATCAAACACAAAATGCAATACAGATTTTAAAATTATGAAGTAATAAGTTTAAAGCTATAAAGATCGCAATATGACATTTTCGATATAGAATTAATTTTTCGTTTTTTTTTTCAATTGCTTTACACGAAATTAAAATCTGTTATACGCAACTTGTAATTAAATTTTCGACGCATGATCGTATTCGGAGAAAATCACGTCACTAAGAAATCTTCATACATTACTTCCCCTACTTATAATATATCCGCTACGCTTATAATACTATTCCACGATCGCGGAATCCGCAGTTAGTTTTTTTTTCTTCTATATATATGTGCACACTTTGTACTCATATTGTTACACACAATGAAAAACTATTACGTGTCATGCATCCAGACTTTGAGCGGTATCTTGCTAAAAGCCGTGTTTATGAAAGTTTTTAGCACCTTGGAGATGCTGACGCTGGCCGCCGGTTTCAACTCCTCGATTATCTCTTTGGCGTTTTGATTCAGAAACTGATTTAACGCCTGGTTAAGCACGTTGTCGCCGTTCTGCTGATCCATTATGCGGAATCTGGCTCGGCTGAGTTCGAAGTTAATCAGCACTCGACTGAATATCACGTAGCGCACGCCGTTCTTCACCTCTTCTACACCTTGAAGACGAATCACCAGGTTCACGTCGCCTAAACGTAAATATATATAAAATTAAGACACTTGTCAATTTGTATAGAAATTTATTTTAATATATTTTATATTTACCGAATACCGCCCAGAAATCGCCTCGACTTTGTATGGGGAAGAGTAAAATGTTACCGTTGATATCATACTTGCCCTGAAGATCCGCTTTGGGAATCGATAAGTGAATATCGAACCTGTAAGTTGATATATTCACTCGCACTTTGTGGATGGTATAATTGCTAAGTCCTATCGCGGTGACGTTGCCGAAATATGCCGTGATGCGCACCGGACCCTGACCGTTTTCTATCTTCACCTCTGGGACCGTCAGCGGCTCGATCGGAGGTAAATCCAGTTCTGGAATACCTGTCAGAAAAATTTTTATATTAATTTCAATTTTTGATTAAAAATTTGTAATGTAATTCTACATCTTGACTATCGTGCCTTTTATTAAGTATTGTTCTTGGTTTGAAGTCACTCTTATATTTATTCAATTTTATCAATTGTGTTGAAAGTTATTTTTAACCTACAAGTAGCAGATATGTTTATTGCAAGAAACAGAAAGAAAAGATTAGACAAAAAAGAGAAGAAGTGAGTTGTTCGTGGAAAGAAACGATATTCTTTATAGATCAGAAATAAAAATTTAACTTCGAATTTCTTGTAAAAACCAAAAGCACAACCAGGTCTGATTTATATAAATCGCGATTCAAATGTTGAATAGTCGCGAGATTAACAAGACGACTGGCTGTACGACATTTTGCAACCACGTGAGAAACGATGCCGTAATACGACGTTTGTTGTTCGTTACATAAAGCGTCATTATAAATCATTGTACAAATTTTCGCGATACTTACAAAGCAAGTTCCGACGAAAGTTTACGGCACGCGCTTACGACATGAGAATGTGCGTTTTATGTAACAATCGGTACTTGACGTATTGTTTCTACTCAGAAGACACTTTGTTAGTTGATTCGCGTTGCATTTCAATCAGTATTATATAAATTCAATTACAAAATCGTGTGTGAATTTTTTTTTCGACTTCTTTCAAGTAAATTTTTGCCACACGAATGAATGAACGTATCTACATAAAATGTATTCTCAGAAATTTTTTAGGGCTTCAACTTGTTTGTTGTTGTGTGTGTCGGAACGGTTGTTATTTGTAAAACTAGTTTAGCAAATTAAACGTGATGCAAAAAGTATCATTCACGCGCGATTCGCTTGGCAAGCAAAATGATAACAGATGTATAGAAATATCATTAACCGGTTATAAATCACCTGAAAATTTTCTTGCAACTTTGCAAGCAGTAGATAAGTACTTCGACAATTTTGATGAATCACAACGCGCGCGATATACGACACCGCGCGTTTTACTTACCTTTCACTAAGTACGGTCTGATATGCGTGAGCGTGCCAAGAAAGCAAGAGTCGATCTTTGGATCTTTCCTGCTACACGGTAGTAGATACTCGGCTGCGAAGAAAAAAAAACCCGTTGAGATGGTAAGCGATTGCATTATGTAACACGAGCATTATGCAATTAATAATACAGTAACATAATAATGACTCACAACACACGTGTTAAACAACCGATTAATCGTGAAATTTTATGGTCAACGCGCATCCGTTATTTCCCATTTATCTTTCTCACAAACGTCTTTTTTATTTTATTTAATATGATTAGATATGTGTATTTTATTTTTCTTCTCATATTGTGTCTTGAATTATCGATTTACATATTTCTCAGGATGTTGACTTGACATTTGAAGACGCGCAATTTTGTATTATCGTAATTTTTATCGTTATTGTTTTACTTATGTTAAATAAAACCTTTTAATTGATTTATGAAAATTGTAGTCTTCATCGTTGAGAGAGATTATTTTTTAAATTATATTTTTTTATTTAATGTTTTTTTTTCTACTGATAATTATTTCTTACGCAAAATTGCATAATTATATTATTATAATTGTACTTACGAATAACTTCCGATCGATTTTTTATTGACTGATAATTACTTTATAATAAAGTTATAATTATAAATTATTTTAATTGATTTTTTATAATTATGTTATAATTTATGAATTTTTATGCAATGTTACAAATTTATTCAATGCTGTAATCTAAAACAACACGGTTAAAAGGACTCTTGTTTTTAATCATTCTTCGCGTTATTATTCTGCATAATTATCAATGATTATTGACGTTTTAACTATCAAATAAAATTATGATTAAAAAGTAATCACAGTTATCAATTGCTACTTCAGAGAAGTAGCTTAACATTATCTATTTTTTTCTGATCGTGTTTTATATTAATGACTAATGTGTTATAATGAAACGCTTCAAGACGCTTCAATAAGTTTTCTACGCTGTCTTTAGCTGACTTTTCAACTTCTTTTGTGTCATTTTTACATAGTCACTCTCATCCTTCGTGATCTCTCAAGACTGACCATTAATCGATGCTATTTCATCTTAAATTCGAAAACCATTCGTTGAAATAAGAAGTATTTACGATTTTTTTTTTTTAAATGACACAAAAAAAGTTTTTATACGTTTCTTTTTCTTATATAAAACTTCTTTATTGACAATTTATCATTCATTTTACGTCAAACCATCATTTGAGTGACGCAAAAGAAGTTTTTATGTTTTCTTCTTACATAAAACTTTTCTATTGACAATTTATTTTACATCAAACCTTCATTTGAATTAATAATATTCGTTTTCCTAATACTCGTTATTCTTGATAATATTCGCCGGCCTGGCATGGATCGGAGTCAGGTGAAACCTAAAGCACTTTACGCAATATAATAAATTCAATTTATATACAAATATTATAGAAAAAATATCATGTTTTTAACGGACAAATACGAGTAGTCTAAGGATTAATTAATATTTAAATATTCAAATTAATATTCAAATATTCATATTTGTCTGGAAAGAAGTATTCAATAAGTCACAAAAACCCTACTTCAGAAACATCTTTCTCAATAAATTACATAACTTCTGTGTGTGCGTCATTTTCTCTCATGTTTTATATATTGATCACAATAACTATTGTAAATGATATAGTCTTGTGAATATAATCTGATGCTTTTATTAAAGCGGTTTTCTTCTCGATGATTTTGCATTTAATTTAAATTATTACATAATCTTTAACAAAATGATAAAGTATATTATCATAATTATTAACTTTTTATCATTCTAAGGCGTCTTCTTATATTCTGACGTCTTAAAATAGTAAGTAATATGTATCTAAATTTTTACATTAACACGCATATGTCATATGTGAGATTCGCGACAAGTATATAAAAATATTATCTCTACATGTTCATTTACATTTCTAATATCACAAAAAAAACTGAAGTAAAACCTAAAGACGATTGGAAAAAGTGACATAAGTGAAAAAAAAAACTTTTTTCTGGACACGCTAACTCATGACCTTTACGTAATTAAAATCTATGTCAAACATAGATGCGGTAATCTTTTTGTGCTACGATGTTACGTCTCGCGCAGGAATCTGGACCACTTGTCGCATCATGGACTAAAATATTACGTCGTCACTTTCACTCTCGAGACTCTCGCGCGAGATGGAAGACAATGAGAGAGAATAAAAGATAAAAGTTAAGATTTCTGGAGTTCACAAGTGTAAGAAAAACTACGTAGCATTTGTCTTAAATTTTCGCTCTTGATTTTTTGCGACAGAAAATTATTAAGTTACCAAAACTACTTTTAATTTGTTCCAGTTCATTTTTCCGACTCTGTTTTCGAGTTTTAAAGAATGTTTTACAATTAAGATGTTTATCGCGCGACGGTACATTCAAAAGTTTAATTCCACGCTATAGAAAAGTACTCTCTATAATACACTATAAGACTCTATTTTTTATCAGTATTTCTAATGTATAAAAATAAATAAGTGGATTTATTGTGCTCAAAGAGTTCGTAAATTCTTTTTTCTCGCCGATACGATCAATTTGTAGTAGCGGTTGTCTGCACCACATGAACAAACTACTTATTCGGATAGAAGCATACCAGAAAACCAGGCAACATCGCGCACATTTAATCAAATCTGTCACTTAAAACAATAATAAAAAAAAAACGCTTAAATGCAATTTTAAGTATGACGGAGAGAAAAAATCACACCAAAAAGTGCAGTGTCAAGATCCAAGCATGTTGTTCGAAGAGTGACTCTATTGTCGCTGTTATCTAACTATGCTTCGAATCAAGTGTGTAGGGAAATATTGCAATTTTTTCATGATTTTATTTTGATAACTAGACGATCAGTAATTCTCAATTTTTAAAAAATAGTATTATATGTTGTTTATTAATCTACCGCATTTTTCAATTTTTTATCACTTTTGCAAATATAGTTTGGCACCTAGAGTTTAAAATGTGATTTTTTCAACGCATGTAAGACACGCGTGTGACTTACAATTGTAATTATCTCAGCTTTGGAGAACGATTAGAAATTTTAGAAACGTTTACAAAGCGTTTTCGCTTAATACGAATAGTCGAGTTAATTCGAATTTGAAGAAGTTTGCATGTAAATAATCGATTCTAAGCGACAAACATCTTAAAAATGTACTTTTTTCTGAAAATAACTAAAATAAAGCGAAAAGTCTACTTTTTTTCTCCTCCTTTCAAAAAGAAAGCTATGTTATTTTACTGCGTAAATTTGATTCCAACATTCATCTTCAAGACAAGTCGCACTTCGGTACTTCGTAAAGCGCACGAAGCCGAGAATCGACGGTACTTGGTATATGTCGTTGCTGCCTTTAACCCGGTACTTTCTCCGAACGATTACCGCCGATCCTCGACACCAGGAATTACGTAATCTCTGACATAACCTTCGCCATGTCGAGAAATGTTACGCCATGTTTCGAGACATTTATATTGGTAAGAGCGGGCTAATGTGCGCGCGTGTTGTTCGGTGTCGCCTCCGCGTCGTGTTCGGATACGTGAATTAGCTTGTTAATCTTTCTGGCACCAGTTACAAGCCAAAAATTTAAAAGGCTAAGAGCAAGAATGAAAAGCAAGAATATTAAGAGAGAGATTAACATGTAAAACAGCGATTTTTTAAGAGATACTTTTTTCACAAATTTAGAGAAATGTTTTTTTAAAATTTCTTTCTAAATGTTTTTAAATAAAATATTTACACAAATTTTGGATTACAAAATGTATTATTGTCTCAATTAAATTATTGTATACTAATTGTTCATTATTATCTTGTTAATAGTTACATGAAAAAGTTGTTGTGTGTGTTCTCGATAGAATGTGGGCAACCGTGGTAGCGGAGAATGCAGGTGTAATCATAAGAAACAATGAGCTTCCGTAATCACACACTTACACTCATTGTTTGTTTTCTTTTGCGTTGTGACGAAAGGGAAAGGCAGATATGCTCGAGATGTTCGGCGGAAAATGCGAATAAAAACGCGATGTGAGACTATTACGCGCGCGACTATAATCGTTTTATATTAATTTCTCTTTTATGTGCTATTTATACGCTTGTAAAAAATAAAATAATGAAAAATCGGTGATTAAAGATCGAAAGATAATCAGCTGATTTTTTAATTGTACATCAATAATTACTGAACAAATTCTTTTCAGAATTATTTGCAAGAAAGTTTGCTTCTTTTGTATACTAGGCTTCAACTTTAAACTGTTTTTTTTTATAAACAATTGCATAGTATCTTAAAATTGCAACTATTTTAAAATTAAAGTTTTTCTTACACTTGTAAGTTTCACTTGAAGTTTTTCTTACATTTTTTCTTACACAACTGTAAGAAGTAAAATTATTATTATCACGAATGACAATTTGTTCACACTGTAAAAATTACATGTAAATAGAAACATCAAAATTTTCGAAATAATGGCGCAAGTGTTAAATATTTTTTTTTGTTGAACAATTATATTTTTTTACTTGTTTTTTTCTTACAGTTGAGAATTGAAACAAAATTTAGCATGCGCATGAGTTGCAACGTCGAGCGATCAAGTGACTAATAAATATTAGCGCCGCGCTATCGATGACTAACAAAGTCATCAGCTGCATAATAAATACAATTCAATCGTGTTTAATCTTTCATCTAACAAGGCCGAGGCCGGACTGTAGTCATTAAGATTTAAAAACAATTATAATTTTAATTTGCGAGATTCTTACGAGTTTCAAAGTCGGGCTCATTAAGCTCGCTTGCAGTCTTTGTGACGTTCTGATCGTCGCAGAACACCAAGAAAACGCTGCAGAATCCCAAAAGCAAAACGAGAGCTATCCTTGCAGACGACATCCTTTTCTCTTCTCGGAGAAAATATGACACTCGTCACTTTCTCGTTCCGACTATTGTCTGCAAAAATGCGAACAGAGAATCACGAAAATCGATTGTTCTTCTCGCGAAAGAAAGATTACTTACGAGAAGACACTCTTGATCGACGCTCGTAGTTTATAATGATCAAACAACTTTTTTTTTTCACAAAAGTCGAACGGAGAACATAATCACGCGTTACTAGAGATTGGAATTGGAATCGAAAACGCGGGAGAGACAGGCGGGAAGAAGAAACAGTGCGAGAAAAGATCGATGTACCACCAACACCTGGATAGCTACTTTGTGATAAACTAAGGACGGGACCCCTTCATATTCTGTCTTATATGCACGGGGGTACCCCTACTCTGAAAGCACTTACTTCTTATTCGCCGTTGAAGTCGCGACCACTTCTTTCCACTTATTTTTTTTCTGTCATAAAAATGCTATTGAAATTTGCATCGAATATAAATCCTGCTGAACTTTGTTATTAAAACGTTATTTTACACTTGTATGATGAGAAAAATGTTAGAATAAAAATAGCGTTACACTATGATCTTTGAGACGCTTCGTCTTGTTTTATCGTTCATGTTTCTAGAATATGTTTTTAAACTTAACGAATTTTTTCTGGTTTTTATTTGTAAAAACATTTACGATCATCCATAAATTATTTAAGAAAGAAACTCTAGTGTGACAAGACAAATGATTTTTCTTACAAAGATATCAATAATGTGACAAATACGTAAGAAAAACATTTGTCATGTGAATAAACAGTAATTCGAATATCGCATAAGAAAACCGAGTTATTTATATATAGAAATATATGTAGTTATTTATATATAAAAAAATATGTATCTTGTAGTTAGAAGAGAAAAAAATTATTATTTTTTTATATCTAAATTTTTGTCATTTTTTTATTTAAATAATATTTAATCGTTGCTGCCGATCGATCATTTAAAAATCATATACGCGCACGTTAAACTGCAAAACAATAAAATCAATTAGACCGTTTTTATTCAGTCCGACAGTCCAAAACCTGATTGGCCGTGACTATTTATAAATGTTCCATTGTTCTCTGGAAAACTTCGACTTCACCATTGCGCTTCTCGAATCAACGTACGCAACATAAAATACGACTTAGGTATTTAATAATGCAAAACTATATAGTTTAACACCAAAAAAGCAACAGCTTAATTGCAGAAATTATTCAATACTTAGCATATTATTATTACAATGATTTATATCAAAGGTACAATTATAAAAAAGAAACAAAAAAAAGTTTGTTTATTAAAATAAAACATTTAATTATCTATATAATGATATACTTGTATTGAGGTGTGACCTCCGGTTCAAAATGGTTATTCCAAAAAGTACGTTAGGAGAATCGGCTATTGTGAAC
>QVOA01014279.1:0-10809 GCA_014825685.1 Pseudomyrmex cubaensis
ACCATTTAAAATGCACCTATCCGATTGGCTTGAAAAAATTTTCGGATATATTTTGAACATTTTGGAATAAGCCTATATAGTTTAAAAGTTAACATTATTAACATTGCAAAAAACATGTTGCAAAAAAAAATAATTTTGTAAAAAAAGGTTTTGAATAAAAATTCATATTTTTCTTAGTTTTCAATATTTTTGGCTAAAAATTTATATTGGTATTCTCAAGAAACCAAAGTCGAACAGGTCAAATTGACTCAATGTGTTCCCCGAGGGTTAAAACAGCGTTAACAATAATGCGAGGCGATCGTTGGAAGAAATTTGAAAAAATACGAGCAATTAAATTCGTTAAATTTTAAAACAGTACACAGTATTTTACAAACAGTTCTAAGTTTTTTTTATGACAAAGCTTGTAATATTCTATTCAACTTAACATTGAATATTTCTGAAAAATATACATAGTATAATTTTGCCCTATTCTATATTTGACTCTTGAATTTCGATCGAAAAACCATTTTCGTTTATTGCTACCATAAATCGACGATTATCGATATTCACTTCTGGACTCTGAAATTACCGCGAAAACGGCTATCGCAAATGGCAAAAGAATAAAATTGGGGTATGTCCGATCAATGCAAAATATTGTTTCAAAAATAGCCCGAAGCTTCGAGAGAACGAGGGAAAGAAAAAGAGAGAGAGAGAGAGAGAGAGAGAGAGAGAGAGAGAGAGAGAGAGAGAGAGAGAGAGAGAGAGAGAGAGAGAGAGAAGGATCGTTTGTTCGAGCATGAAAGCGTCGGAAGTTTTCGCGAGGTGATGTCCCAGCGATTCGAGCAACGCCGATGACAATATGCAAGAGCACGAGGAGGAGCATGGGTCGACACGCGAAGGTCGCGGAGCCCGAAAATCCATAACCATTCCCATTACGGTCGAGCGTGGAATTGCGCTTGCGCGAGAACTGCTCTTCTCTTCGTTCGGCCCTGAAGAAACGCGCAGGCTAATGGCCCGTCAGCGCTTTTGAACAATTAAAAAATTCACAATTGCGCACGACTTCCGAATACAAACAGACATACGTAATACAAATAGAACATACGTAAAATATTTCAATAATCACCGTGATATAAAAACAAAATAATAATAAATATCAGACAATTTTTTAAAAAATTGTTCCGTTTTTCAAAAGAAAATCAGCAAAAAGTGTTCGGAAAAAAAATATAACGCAATTTCTTATCGGGACGATGTAGCGAGCGCGCGCAATATCGAAGAGGAAAAATAAACGTCGTCGTCGTCGCTGATTCGATCAACGCGATTGTGTTAGCTAATTAGGAACAGTCGCGTATGACAAAGACCAAGCGCTCTACTCGACATAAAAAAAAAAAAAAAAAAAAAAAAAAAAAAAAAAAAATTTATAGAACTTCGAGCCACCTTTCGCTTTTTCTCTGCGAACTCTTGATTAGTTCGATTAATTAAGAGACGAGAACCGAGGTGCTCCGGATCTCACCGGAAGTTTCGTTAATTAATTGGGCCGACGTATAAAAGTAATTCATGACAGTTTCACAAAAAATCGCCGATTATCAAAATGGCCGAGAGATGATATTTTATCCGAAATTTTATGCGAGGATTATTTCGCGAATAAACCGGGAATTAATTAAATGTTTACTCGTGTTTCAACTCGCGCGAATGTACACTTACGTATCGTGCGCTCAAAAAGTTATCAATTATAAAATTATGTGTAAAAGAAAATTAAAAGTAAACAAATTTTTTGCTAATTGGGAAAAAACGTAAAATTATGCATCTTTTAGTGTTCGGAAAACTTTTTACAAAATTGTTTACAAAGCTGAACATGAAAAAAAAAATAACATTAGGGCAAGATATGAGACGATCGATTGTGGCTACTCGAGAATTTTCTTCGAGAAGCGATTAATCGATAATGTCAAAGTGCATGTACCGTTGTTCATTACGGGGGATGCGCAAGACCGGGCTTTAATTACAAACTCGATGAGCATGTCCGAAGTGTAAGATTTTCAACGCGTCGCTTCTAATAATCCCCGTCAATCGGCAATTAATTACTTGCAAAATGACAACGTTATTCCACGTTGAGAAGCGTATCGTTTATAATCTTTTTCGATAGCAATCTATTCGCTGACATGAGATATCTGTTCTCTATCAAAAATGTGTATCATATGATATTATAAAAAAACGTATTATATTATAGCGAAAAAACTATACTTGTATGTATTTTTTAAATGTCAAACTGTAAAAATTAAACGTTTATTAAGGCTCTATTGTTATTCGCAAATTTTAAGTTTGTCTTCAACCGCATGCGTGTCTCTATGATCCTTATGACATAATTGAACAATTGACTTGATACTTACAAATGGTGATAACAGATTTGCGGTGAAAAAAGGAAAAAGGAGGGAACTCACCGATTCAGAACGCCGCGAAAAAGGATCCCATGTTCCTCGCTGTTGATCCCTGCAACAGAAATTCAGGCATTAGTCGTAGGAATTAACGAGATACTCGAGAACGCGAACAAACACTAAAATCGAATAATTACAACAAGTCTGAGAAGGGGAAGCCGAGAACTTGACTCTTTTGTTCTCCTACGCGAGAGTATCGCGATCAAACGAGAGAACGAACCAGAAAAAGCTCTAACGAGGATTCATTGGCGAATCCAACGAGAAAGCTTATTTCCCGAGGACAATCTCCTCGAGATCCTTTTACAGTGTCAAATGCGTGTATATTATTTTGCAAAATCAAAGAGAGCTGAAAATTCTCTCCCTCTTTTCATCTATAAAAATAAGCGTTTTTCGACTTTTTATTTATTTGAGAAACATTAAATTTAACATTTTGTAAAACAAAATTCTCACAAACAACGTGATATATCGCTTAAACTATGTTAATTATTATTTTTAACCCTTTGTAGTCAGTTAACGCTTCTCCCAAGACTCACTCAGAAATCGCGCATCGCTTCTAGAAAAAATTAGTTTTTCTAAAACGTATATATCTTCGAAAATACTATAGATTGTTTCAATTGGTTTTTTTTTATTGATGCAGAAGTGTCCAAACTTTTGATGCAAAAAAAGAAATTGAAACAATATTGATTTTTCGCGGAGATATTCGATCTTAAAGTCGCGTGGGTCTCACAGATCTGACTAACTAGTTATTTTTGAAGTTTGACCAAGAAAAGTTAAATTCAATATAAATTTTAGTTTTACATTTAGTTATAGCAAATCGCTCGTTACGGGGAAATTATGTTTATCATAAATAAAAACAAACATTCGATATACTCATTATCTGTTCGATAAATTTCTTAATTGAAATTGCAAAACTATTTTTTACGCTCATTCACACTGTTAAAAAAGTTAAAACTTTGATTTAGACAAATTATCTTTAAATAAAAGTTTTGTGTGATTTTGAGTTGGAAATCTATCTAGCTTCTAGATTTTCTACTTCAAATAGATTTTAAACGTGTGATGTATATGCGGAGCTCAATCTCTTCAAGGATAGGATCCGATTCTGTGCCTCCCTTCGTTCGCTATCTGACTCTCGCAAATCCACGAGGACGCGGTTGTTTTCGCGAGCACAGTTGTTTTCCCTGCGCTGTCGATTCAACGAACGAACGAACGAACGAACGAACGAATGACTCTATCGGGAAGAGCGAAGTGGTCCCGAAGAGAGTTCTTTCTCGCCCTCGTGGCCCTCGAACGACACCGCCGTCGCGATGCATCGTCTAATTGAAAGCGACGTCCCGGTGTGTGCGCAGAGACGAGGGTAAAAGCACGAACGCGAGAGGAATGTCGAGGTCCTGCTGAAAGGACGAAGGGCCGCGAATAAAAAGGGCGTATCTCTCCGCGGTACGGTGTATCGAGCAAATTGAGTTCGATTGCTACAGCAGTTTTTTTTCCCCCGTCGCATATCGCTGTTTCCCTTGTTTGACATTTGATCAATTATGAAAATTGAACGCACACGTATCCCGTTTTCGTCCTATTATATAGCTATATAATACGAGCGGATGTTGTAGAAATATTTCAGAAATAATAGTTTCATGATAATTTTTTTTTTTTTTTATGAAACACATAGTTTGATATCAGCTTCGTACTTTGGCGAATGTACGTAAATTAATCGCGCAAACGACGGGAAACATTCTGATAAGATACATCTAATTAACTGCAAGCAGCGGCGAAGCCGCTATTCGCACGTTCGCTAATTGCCATTAGGATCTTGCACGTGATAGAGATAACGACGGTCGATCGTGTTTCTCATATTCTAATCTTCGTCGCGAACCCACCAAATGTGAAGATGTTCGATTCCGAAGATAAAATTCACTTTTACTCACTTAACTTTTTACTGAAAATTCCAATTTGATCTATGTAAAATTCAATTTTTTTTTTTTTTTAACGACTGTATACATATAATCCGAGTAATTACACGCATTCGTATCTTCGTCGCGACAGATCGACGCAATCTGCCGCCACGACAAAACATCGATGCGCGAGAACCATTGTTCAATTTAACAGAGAGTAAGTACGAAAGGGTTGCGAAAGGAGAGAGAGTCGGCCGTCTACCCTTTCAAAAGGGTGGAAACATCCAGCGTTGTGGCAATTATTTAGGTTGGCGTGCGTCAAGTGCTTTCTCGTTACGCGCGTATCTCGACAGAACAATTGAGAAATACTAGTATTTAAAAATATATCAACACACGCACAGAAATATAAGAAATACAAACCGATATGACGATGACAGGTGAAAAAGATGGATTTTATTTTTTGTTCACGTACGAAAAAAGTAAACAAACCGGGAGAAAAAGTAAGAAAGAAATCGAATCGACATTTCTAGGTAAAGATATTAGATGCGATCATGTGCGAAGGACGATGTTGACAGAACATCGTGGGCATTCGTGTGCTATCCCGAATATGAAAAGGTGGAAAGCCGATTTCGATAACTCTTCCCGGGCCACTGCAGTTCAACGAAAAATTCATCTGTTATTTATTGAACCGATCAAGTACAAAGGGAAAAAATCTTTACAAAAAAATGGATACGATTTAAAAAAAATTAGATTAAAATATTGAAAACTTTCATGATCCATAAATCACAAAAAATATCGTACAGACATTAATGTGTCATGTAAAATCGACTTTTAAAGATAAATTAAAAACGCGCGCGCTATTACACTTTTTTGTATTACGCTTTTTTTTTTTTTTTTTTTTTTTCAAATTTTGTATATCCTAGACACAATAACCGCACGTGAAACGGGACAGAAATAAAACGGGACGCGCTCGGCGTACGCGACAGAAATCCTATAAAATCCCAGAACCGCGATTACTCGCTGGAAAAAGCTCAGCGGAGTGATGCGAGCGAGGGGGTGAAAGGTATTTAAATATGGATAACTGAGCCTGCGGGCTCAACCCCTTCGTGGTCGGGGGATGCGGATCCGTAAATAAACTGCGGAACCGTGAAAGACGAATACGGTCCGACGTGCGCTTTGAAAAACGTTGGTTTTCAAAGAAGAAACGCGAAACGGGAAATAGTCCTCGTTAGATTTCTGTAATGCGATTTTTTTTTAAATTATATACGAAACTGATTGTTACAAGTTTGTTCAGTGAATTTATACGGTAGACTTCGCTTTAAAAAGAAGAAATTTTATCGGAACACATCCTTGAACCTTGAGAAATATACTAAATATATATTTTTAGTGTTTTAACATTTACGAGCGAGAAACTGTCGAACATCATCAAATCTGTTTTCCCAAGAAAGGAGCGATATATTCTTCTCGTGGAATCCTTTCCTTGCCAGATGAAAGCTGCAGATTCAAGATATTTCCACGAAGTAATGTTTTCGAATGTAATTTCGAGCGCATTGAATATCCAGCAGAGTGGAATGAAACATTTTTTCGAAAGATCGCGTGGATTTTTCTACGAAAACCCCGCGAGAGCTCGCTAGATTATTACTTCAATCTTTCGCGCGCATTGCAATCTTTTCTAGTTTGTTCCACATCTCAACCTCTGCATAATTTTAACAAAATATTCAAGCGCAACGTAGAAAAGATAGTTTTTACAAAATTGTTAACAGAATCATTTTATCGGAATGATTTTGATCAATAGATACGCATCTTAATAGATAAAAACATCTAATTAATTTATGAAGAAATAGATACTGTTTTTTATCATTTTCATCGTGAACAAACGTTTTATTATATCAAGAGATGGAAACACGCGTTGGGAAACACTGGAGTTTTTAATTTCTCACATTCGTTGATTAAACGCGTGGCGCGACGCGACTCGCGTTCATCTTTGGCTTGTTTTACGACTGTTTCGACTTCGAGAAGATGATTTACTTGCGAGCGACGCACCGGGATTTTAATAAAATGGCACGCGAGAATATCCCGGCGCTACTCTTGTTTCCCGCCAACATCCAGACGGCCGGTGTCGCCGTCGTTTTTAATCCATTTCGCAAAGAGAAGCACGTTGAATAAAAATGCAGAAACAGAAGAAATTGAACAAAAAAAAAGAAATTCTTTTCTTCCGGATTAATACCTTTTTGAGAACAAGTGAAAATTTATAACGACGTGTGTTAAACGAGTGAAATTCGCTGTTACAGTTTTTTCTTTAAAAATAATATCTGCTCGTGCATATATTACATACGATACACGATGTTATAAGTCGTTCATGCATGAAATAAGTTATACGGGCGTATGAATAATATTTTATGTATCCTTCATACATATAATGATTACAATATCATATATGCATGGATACTTTTAACAAGATATTAATAATTCATGCATAAAATATTAAACCGACTAGATGCGCAACGTGCAAAGTGTCCGTTTTCGCGGAAAGAAGCTTTTTCCCAAGGAAATAGCGTAGAAAGATCTTGCTATAGAGAGGCGACAAAACTTCCGCGGAGCCACTTTGCCACAAAACTCAAAAGCACGCGCAAAGTTCGGCGCGATGTAACGCCGGTCTCACCGCTTTTGCATAGTTCAAGCCGGCACCTTCGCAAACTCGGGGAGCGAATCGCGAGCTAATATTCGCTAACAGAAAAGTTAATCAACAAAGTTAAAAAGGATTTCATTATTTTAAATAGTCCTTAAATAACTCTCGAGAAATAGGTACTAGATTTTGTCCGTCATATTTTTAGACTATTCGAAATACTTAAGTTCAAATAATAATATAAGTAATATTTTTTTTGCAGTAATACAGATACAACATATACAGATGCAAATTTAATTTGTTAATAATCTCGACCGTAGTCTTGTCAAAGTAAAGATTTTTATTCCAATAAATTTTTTCCTAGCCTGTTAATTGTTAAAAGCCTGCAAAACCGACTAACGACCAACCTGTCTCAAATCTGTTCCGAACGCGTGACAGTCATCTCTGCTATCGCCCGCAGTCGCGACGTTTTCTCTTACTTTTTCTGCAACGTCTACGGCAATCTAAAATTGAACTGCCAACCGCTGGTAAATGCAACGCGACTATCGCCGCTGCTATTTTCCGGTATTTTTTTTTTTTTTTTTTTTTCGATCTTTGACGGATTGCACCCCTGGGAACCACTAACGTCGGGACTATCCATTGCTTTACCATGTCCCTGCTTTGTCTCCCGCGACACGTCACGCGAAACCACAGCTTCTATTCACGCGATTTCAAGTGCGGTCGCAAAATTCTGCGCGATTTGCAAAACGAAAAATACATAAATGTCGATTTTTATACAACACTTGACTTATACGCGCGGCGATCAAAAATTCGCAGAATTGAGCAAGAGGGATGGTTTTTCAATTTTTAATCGCTAATGTACGTATGTATTATGTACATAGGTACACTAGCGATTAAAAATTCACGGAATAGGGGATCTGAGGGCAAATGGGGCGGTTCCTCTGCGCCTAGTCCGCGAATTTTTGATCACTGGTGTACATTTCTTACATATTTTATACCTATCGATTTTTAAGCCCGCTCAAAATAAATCGAAATCAATCGAGATTTTCAACTTCGATTTGAGTTCGCGAACATTCGCAAGTGTAGACGACGTCTATAAAAGTAATAAAGCGTGGAACTTCCGCCTGTTCTTAGAACGCGCTCGTAGAAGCTTCTCGAGAGCTGTCATCATTTCGGCCTGACAATACTGGAGCGCACTCCAAGGCAGATTCGCTTCCCAATAAAGGCTGCGGTACAAGGCAGCAGGAGTGGAGATCAATGTGTGGAGCGACCGACTCGACTCGGAATGCCGGCAAATAGCCACTCAATCGATGCGGTTAAGCCAATAATTGCTTGGCATTCTAAGGTCCGTTGTTGTTAGTGTTCTCTATACCTACATGTATGTACGTGCGCGAACAGTATTATCCTATAAACAGCATTCTAAAACCTTTTTTGGTTTAACGCTTGAGAAAGAGTCAATCTAAGACAGCGTTTTATTTTTTAGTTATATTCCACACACGCGCGTTTCTAGTCTAAGAATTATACAACGTTCGTTTCCGCGGTGTTTGTTTCGGAGGTCAAGAATATTCGATTCCATTAATATATCCCGCGACAGAAAAGCTGACATATCAAAATTCCCGAACGTAGAGAAAGATTACAGTGTTCGTTTACCGATGCGTCCGTGTTTGAACATAATTAGCCGCATCGATCGCAACGTTAAACACACGAGAAGCGCACACTCGAATGTAGATGAGGCAATTACCCGATCTCGGTAATCATCCATCGATCTCACGCGCGCGTGAAAGCGGCGGTGCTTCTCGGAGGCGGTGGAGCATGTCAAAAAGGACGTTTCACACGTCGCGGACGATCTCGTCGACAAACGATATAAAGATTTTGCCGAAAGGAAGGTAGCTGGGAATAAAGAGAAGTGCGAAGGGAGGCTGCTGCAAAAGCAAAAGCAAAAAAAAAAAAAAAAACAACCGCGAAATCTCGCGGAGACGAGAAAAACGGGAAATTCTTATGGGAGCTTTCGTTTCAGTCGTGCGCGGAATCTCTAAGCAGCGAGGCGCGCGAAGGTGTCCGCAGGAGTGCAAATTTAATAGGCGAAACCTGACGAAAGATGTCCTGGGCGAGGATAAACTTGACGAAAGTGAAGAACAAGAAGAGAAGGATGGGGGGAAGGATGGAGAAGAAGGAAGAATTCTCGGGAGGAATTTATAGGCCGAGAAGATAGCATATAAACGCGGTTGAGCGGCGCGTCACGTCTTCGCTTCGCTTGCTCACTTTCGTTTTCGCCCTTCGTTATCCACCGCGAAATTTCGCAGAAATAGATTCCTCGCGACGAGACGGAGTGCAGTTTTGCGAGACCGCGAGACATTAGATTATGCGACACACACACTGCGCGATATATATCTACGAGCTACATTGCCTCAAACTTTCCAAGATTGAACGAATAAAAATGCTACTGTGCGCGAGGATATAACGTCAATGCAAAATATCACAAATTTGACACACGTGTCAAATTTGATATTTCGAACATGATAACGTCATAGAAAATATCTGGATTTTTTCCCTCGCGAAAAAAGCCTCGTTTTTTACTTCCTGAATATGATGAAGAACTTTTCGACAGAATAGAGTAGGCGTATTAATATGCAATGGAAAACTTTATTAAATATGTACACGACATTAAATCATGTAGAAATATCAGATGAAAAGAAAATATTAATGTAACCTAAAAATACACGCGTATATTAAATGTAATATTAAAATATAAAAAAGAGAGAGAGAAAAAATATGGCTTTCATTGACATTATGTATTTATACGCATTTACTTGCGTATATATCTCTACGAATGGGATAAATTGTATTGTAGTCGTAAAATAGCAAGTTATAATGTACAAAAACAAAGGCAATCGAGCAGTCATCAAATATCCACAATGTCATTGAATTACTCAGTTCCATATACATAAAAGTTGAAATAAAAACGCGCAAAAAAGAAGAGTTTTCCTCTCGTTCTTGCAAGTAAAATCGCGCGCGACTATCAAATTGTATAACATACGTATGATTTCTTAGTGGTTTTGTGTTATGTCATTTCTTGGTGCTCTTGTGTTATTATATCAGTTCTTATAGGAATGACTTTGTAGAGAACAATTTTGTAGAAATATTAGTTAGAATTTATTACATATCACTTTTTTTGTGGATTTGGATCTTGAAGAAATATTTGTTATAAGTTCTCTGCAAGAATATTGCATAATACACAATAATACGCAATAATACTTCGATTTAGAATCATAAAACAGGTTTACTTTTTATATAACTAAAAAAAAAGTTTGGGTTTAGATTTTTAATTTAAGGTAATTTACATGTAACATAATACGTTGTGCGTGTACTTAGCGCCATTTGTCACCTTTTTTAGAAAAGATAACTTTTTCGAGATATCACACATTTTCTAAATTGTTATATAATACTCAGCAATGTATATACTCACATTCAATAAACACAAGAGACACTCATACAAACTATTTTTATTTTTACTACATATTGTTACTGCGTTTTGTATTAATACTAATTCGATTAGTAATTATATATATATATATATATAATAAGACTAATTGATATAACATACGCATTCTATAATTGTTAAATATTACAAGAAAACAGATATAAAAATAAGATATTTACAATGATAAGTTTTTTTTTTCCAAGCAATCTTCAAAGTCACTTCGACATATCGTCATTTAGGTATATATGTTATTTACATGTATAACATATACCTGACTTTCGTTACACCAAATCACGTTAAAAACATCTATTAGAACGAGACTGTGTTTACGTTTTAAGTTTTCGTTTCGTTCGCAATAACATATCAGCGAGCTAAACGTTTAGTTGTCGGTTGTCTCCTTACGTATAA
>QVOA01014355.1:0-18041 GCA_014825685.1 Pseudomyrmex cubaensis
CAAATAATAAGAGCGGGCGACGCTCGTGCGGTAGATAGTGGGGGAAGTAGGTGAGCTCTTATTATATGAACTACCCGGTTATGTGAACTTTTTGTCTCCCTGTCGGTTCATATAAATGGAGTTCTACTGTAACTTAATTTCGTGAAATATATGTGTCACACGCACATCAGTACAGAAATCACAGGTGGTCCTGTAGTTTACAGATGTTAAATATACATCTAACATACGAGATGTTTGAAATCTCTGTGTGTTTTATCTAAATATCTGTCAATTCAAAAGTTCGAATATTTTCTTTCTCTCTTTTTCTTTCGAAAACTATTTAAAACTTTTCTGATATCCAATTTTAAACACTCTTTTCTTAATTAAATTTATAGAGTTTTGTCTGACTAAAGTTGAAATTAATAGAAGAATGCTTAAAGAAAAAATTCTTGTTATCCCTTTATGAAAAAAAAATGGTAAAATTTCTCGCATGTTTTTATAACTCAAATTACTGTCTCAATATAGATTTAGAATATGAGAATATGTAATCAGTCTGAAGATTAATGACGGTACATAAAACACAATATCATTAACTCTGCCCTCCGTAGCTAAAATATCCTATCTAGCATATCGGAAGAATAAAAAAAACTGAGGTTTTATTCTTTTGTTTGTGCCATCAGTAGTTAGAACAAAAAATAAATTAGACACTTTTTAGATGTCTTTAAAGCCTTTAGGATTTTCTAACTTTATTTAAAAAGATAGAATATGTGTGGAACTTCCCATATTTTAATATATCTTAAAAAAAGCAAAATTGCGAGATAGAATATTTTAACTAAAGACGACAGAACTGTAGATGTGCCTTCATGACAGTACATTGAAGATACACAATTACATTTATGTATATTTATGAGCTTCGCTTATATAAGTGATGCTGAAATTATCGATATCAATATCAAATCAAAACCAACGATAAACTCTACGTATTTATTTAAGAAAGCGTCTGATCGATCTGTAATCGCTTATTTATTTATACTCATCTGTTCATAAATGTCTGCTTATCTTCAATGATTTTTGCGACAACTCTCGACTCTCTCAAAAATATTATCGCAAATCCAGTCTCATGAAAGATACAGCGATCTCTCAAATTTGCTTTGTAAAGAAAATTTGCTTCGTAAAGAACAATATCCGGGCCGATTTACGTTTATCCGTCGAGTAAAGCCAATTAACACGAACGTACTGTCCCCTCGAATCTCGATTTACGCGCATCGGCTACTTATTCCCGTTGGCGTTCTGACCGCCGGGATCTGCACGCGCGATTCAGCGTCGGATAACGACTGGTTGATTAACGATCGTCGAGTTCACCCCGGCAAGTAAGAGTCAGCGACAGTCTCGCGGTCGCGGTTGAACCTTGACTCCTCCTTCGAAGGCAAGACGACAACGCGATCTCCACGAAACTAGAAGCGGAGTCCGGTTTTCTATGAGACCAAGTGATAGATAGTGTCATCTCAGCTCGAAAGCCACCGCTAACTTATGGCAGGGATTCGATAAGGTTGATTGCCTGCAGTTATGTACTCCTGCGCAAACAGTTCCGTCTATATTTGCTATATAGTTTTGCGATGTGTTTCTCTATACTGGTATTTAAATAATTGATTACAAACCATAAATTAACTGCTGCAAGTTTGTACGTAATGTTTTTGTGAGTGAATTAAATTAAATACGTTTGGCTCTTATTAGTCTAATTTATAATAATTATTCCGATTTTTAACTTTTAGAGGACCAGAAAATCTATGTACAAATGCTTGAAAAAAATGAATTTATTATTTGTATGTGTGTATGTAACACACATACAAATACACACACATGCCAAACCTTCGCCCACTCACGCACACTCACATATGCATACACATATACATCTGCGCGAATCTATGCACGTACATGCATATACAGAAGAATTTATAAAAATTGTTTATATTTACAATATAAGTATAATTATTCAAAGTTGACAAAATCTGATATTTCCATCGTATTCTGCGACCTTAAAAATCTTTAAAAGCGTATTTTCCGAAATTTTGAAAATTTTTAATATCGCTTTTACCGTCGGAAAATCTATGTATAGACGCGATCCATGACAAGAACTTTAAGTATGATAAATCGATGATATTTCAAGTAACTTTTAATCGGGATTCTGGCGATTCAAATCCCGACTAGAGATTAATTAAATCTCTATTATTTAAAATTTACTAATATATTTTACTAAACATATGATATATACTGTTATAACATATGAATTTGTTATTATGCAACAATAGACTGTAAATCATTGAAGTTAATGTAGAGATTGTACGTCTATTGGTCTTTACGAAAATCCCGCGGAAACAAATTAGTTTAACTTGCTTAACGTCCAGTAAGATACAACGTTTCCTGCCATGATGATGATTGCAAACTTAAACGCAATATATGCATTATACACAACGTGCGTAGGATCATCGATAATACCGATGACAGCAGTGGCGGCGAAGAAACGCGTAATCTAACAATAAGTTAACAGTTTCTCAAAGCGGTAATAATCTGTTAAAGTATTAAGTTCGGAGTTTGATCGAACGCCATTCTAAATAACTCAGCCAATTTTCATCGCGATCGTGTAATTTCATTAGGTAGCCGTGAATTATTCTGTATAGAGTCGATTTAATGGATCTCTGACGATAGGTGGAGACAGTTTCCGTAGTAATATCCACGCCGATAACGAACACAGACGAGACACTCAGAAAGAGAAAGAGAGAGAAAGAGAGGGAGGAAGCATTACGTTTTCAATCTACGAACATCCTTGACGTATCACGCATTACTTCTGATGCATTACTCTGGTCATGAAAGAATCCTAACTACGTAACTGCAGCAAATCATTATCATTCAATGTCCGTTGCAGCGGCGGGTGCCAGGTGAAGACACAGCTTCCGGCTACCGCAGCGTATCGCGCGAGAACGGCCTTGACACCTGTTGCCAAGATTGACACACGAGGAGATTGCGGTTTCGTTCGGTTTGATTAGTCATGAAAATAGTATTGAAGTATCGTTTGATGAGATTTGAAATGATGCCATGAGAAAAAATATCTCTTATGTTGAATACAAAGATTACAAATAATTTCTCATTCCACATATATACACACACACATAAAAACTTGAAAAAAAATCTATACATCTATACTAAACATAAAATAAAAACTTGAAAAAAAATCTATACAGATTTACTTTCTAAATAATTTATTTATTTTATCTTATATGTAATAGAAGTTTAGTAACTTTTTATCATTCATTAAAGTGTTAAAAACGTTATCAGAAATTTCTCTTTTCAAACGTGTAAGCGATCAATCGTAAATCCAAAGCAGAGCCAGATCGTGTATCACGAGATTGTGTCTCTGCCTTTCTCTATACGGGGAGAGAAATCGACACTACCACTCATTGTTTCTTGCGGTACTTCTTCTATCTACCGGTGCCGTCGTCGTCGTGCCGATGCAAATGCCACGCTTGTTTTCTCGTTCTGTTACCATTGGTGGCACGGAGTTATCCCCGCGAATCGCTTATTTATTGGTTGAAAAACAGGCGCGCGTGGCCTTGGCAAGCGAGTCTGTTCGAGAGCCGCACGCTTGACACGACCGCTTGGCCCTGAAAAGGCCAACGCGGGTCTTCCACCTTCCTCTCTTCTCTCTTGACTCTATTGATATCTATAATTCCTGAATAGAAAGTGCGCGCAAGAAAACATATAATTTCCTGAAAGGGCGGTAAATGCTGTATGACATGCATTTTGCGAAAAACACGATAGTAAGTAGAAATTATCTTAATTCACAGAAATCTCTTCCGGAATAAAAAAACGTTCAAAGTACATATCTCTTACCGCGTAACGCAACTAACTCGAGATTCCGTTTGGTTTTCCGGAGATATATTTATGCAAAGTGGATCTAGCGACTCGTTTGGCGGAGAAAAGGCCGCGTTCGATCTTCTTCATAAACGGCTGCTTCTTTTGATACAAAGACCTATTTGTTATGCAAAGCGACGCCAAAGTGACAGATATTATTGTGAATAATATTCATCGCCGATAGTCAAGTGTGTTAATAGTGCCTCGCCTCGCGGATTATAGCGTTAAGATATCTTTGTGGACTGTCGCATTCAAGCGTGCGCACACATTAGTCAAGTCAACAGCTTGGGAAAGGCTCGTCGAGGGGTGCGAACCTTTCTACGAACCTCGATTTTCCATAATGACCCATCATCAATTTTCGCCATTTCTTTTCAGATGTGAGAAAAACGTAACTTGCGTTACCAGTCGCGAAATCTTTGCGGCACATCCCGCAAGTAAAAAAGAACGAAAATGGATTTTAATGAATGAACGATGACGTGTCGGGTTGTTAGGTAAAACGATATTTCCTCGTGTTCCCATGAATATTCGTTTGCGCGTGGAAAATTTACGATACTGAATTTAATTGGACGTATAAATCTTTATATTATTATTAATCTGTTATAATCAAGTTTTTATCTGTCGTATTAGAATTTAAATAATTAATAAAAAAAACGCGATAACTGTAGTTCTTTTTTCAATTTCAAAAATATATTTAGTTTTTTTTTATTTTTTAATTAAAAAAATATAAAAATTATTTTTAAGAAATATAAAAAGCAAAAATAATTTTTGTAGAATTTATGTAAAATTATATATATATTCATTTGTTGATAAAATATCAATGTTGCCAAATTACAATATCGAAATTATCACAACGGCAAATCATGCCGACGCCAAATTACGAAGAGTACGTTCCACTTGCTGTTCGCAACGCTCACGCTTGTATGTATATTGCAGTTACTCGTCCCTAAATAATATATCTGACAAAGATATTATTTCTTTATTGATAATTTCGATATCAATACTTAAATCTAACCGTAGTAATAATAATAATAATTGTAATAGTAACAAAACATTTATTGTTGATTTTTTCTAAAACTCCTTACTATACAATGTATGATAATAAACCTTTTTTGTACTAACAAATGTTTTTAAAGATGAATTCAATGGTATTAATTATTTTATTTTTGAGGTCGCTCGGAGTGTTTAGACTGATAACAAACGAACGTAGTGAGCGTGAAAATAGAGTTAAATCAGGAAAGAGGAAAGAAATAAAGATAAACATAAAGATAAAGATATGTGTGCTGAATAAAGAATTATTTTATTTTTATTTTTATATGCCAGATCAATATCCATGTGTCGTCATTGTTTTTAATAAGTGAATTAGTTTTAGTTGGACTTAAATCTTTCATATGAAGACGTTTTGTTGTCGTATATTGTAAAGCAGATTGCGGATTTATTATTTTAAGAAAAAAAAAAAATAGATTTCTATTATCCCACAACATAATGGCAAATTATTAACCTTCAGAAAAATACATACATCATTGCATGTTGTTTCGTTTTTGATCGATATATAACGACATTGCAACAGAAAATTTGTGATATCTATGGGAACATTTTAAAGGTCAATAAGGCTAACGTTAGGTTAGACAAATTTTTTTTTTTATAAAATTTGCCAGTGATGATTTTGACTTATCTGATAGTTTTCGAAGTGGGCAATCTGCTGAATTCGATAACGATGCTTTAAAATCATCGGATTCAAGATTAATCGTGCAAGAAATAGCTGACACACTTTTGTGTGTATGTCACAGCAGAGATAAGGACTTCACGGTTCGTCACTTCCGTAACATTGTTTGACTCCAAACACTCTGCTGCTGTGTACTTGTGTGTGTGTGTGTTTATATAAAATACATATGTATAAAAAATATAATATATATTGAGAATGGTGCTCAGTTTGAACACCTCATTTGAACACACACACACACACACACACACACACACACACACACACACACACTACTTTAATCAAGCACCCCGAAGAAGTATAAATCCGACTGTGCGACCTTCATCTTGGATAATGCTAACGCCGGCGGTACTTAAATTTTGAAGTCTCATAACTCAGAAAGATCTCAACTAAAAAAGATTTGTAACTAGTGTTTCAAAAACGCCTTGACGTCAGCTACAAGAATATAAAATAAAAAGTAAGGGTTCTCATTTAACAAATTCAAGTCGATCTTGACATGACCTTCACGACGCCATTCAAGGTCAATTGCATATGACCATGTAATGCATTACTTTACCACCAACAACTTTTGTCTGAAGCATTTTTAAAAATAACCACTTTCCCTTTTTAAATGGGATGTACGGATGATCTAAAACACCCTGTGTGTGTGTTGTGTGTGTGTGTGTGTGTGTGTGTGTGTGTATATATATGTAGTATATAGACTAAAACTTTATTACAGAAATTTATTATTTAACGAACTAATCAATAATACTGCATTATCTCTCTCAAATATTGTATAGTAATCAATTACAATATTTCAGAAAAATCACTTTTACGTTACAATGTAAAATCTACTCCCCGTCTTACGATTCACTATATGCCGTTGCACGATCCATCTTCGAAGTCAATACGAGTCGCACAGTCACCACAACTGGCTCTGTCGCTTAGATCGCAATTTTCATCTCACATTAGCATTCCGATATTTTAAAAACTGAAATCTCAGGAATCTCCGTCTTGGTTGGCACTCATTGTTACTTTGTGTGTCGCAAGCGTACCGTTGTCATTTTCAGTGATAATTACGACGCCGGTGATAGACTATACAGCTCGATTAATATTCATCGAACGCAAATTTGCTCGTCGCCTCTTACTTCGTTTCAGCAAATCGTCTTCATCGTTGTGGCCGCCAATGGCTATGATTCAACGTGATATACTGACCATCTGCTAGGAAGGTCTCCACCTCCAGAACGTAGGTACAAAAGACAATAATTTATGAGCAGTACTGGACGATCGAAGGCGCGCGCGCTTTCGACTTCTTTTATCTCGATTATATATTGTGTCTGGCTTGAATATCATTTTTTATCCGATCAATGCGAGCGACGCGAAAAGCGGAAATTGGCGTCTTTGAGTTTGAATGGTAAATCTACAATTTGCGATCTTGCTTTAATTATAATGCTTATATACGATTCGGCACGTGAGTCTGGATGTCTGCGTCTGATGATGATAAACACAATAATTAATTTAGTATTGACGTTGAAATTGTATCCTTACATATGTTTGATTCGTCGTTTACTTAAAGATGACGTCACATTCCATCTTTCAAGTTCGTTAATTTTTTCGGCTGACAGTGGCCAATATAGCTTATCCTAATATTTACATAATTGTGGATACTATATATTAGTAATTAATTGCTAATGTAATTAATTGCTTGCTACCTTACGAGAATATTGCTTTCAAATGTATTCGCTGCGTGAACATTAAACGTAACATTTTATCGCAATATAATTTGCCACACATTGTGTGCGATAAAATGCAAATGTCAGTATGTATTATTGTACAATAATATATAATTTATGGTACTGTTATACGTGAAAATGATGAGCGCGAGGTGTTACTAAAGATTCTACCGAGCGTGTGGAGAAACACGCTTACAGATTGCCAGGAATTAAGTTTAGGCATGTATAACACGTATCTCTTGTACAATTGCATCATTACTGGAGCGGTTCTTGAGCGAGCAAAAACGTTCTAACGTGTACAAGGTGCACGAGGTAAAATCTTTGCGTGACCCTCCATGATGAACTCCGGACCTCACGAAGATTACATACACGACGAGAGGTAGCACCGAGCCACTCGCGGGATATAGCTCGATGATAGAAGCCGAAGATGACTAAAACGATCTCTACGATCAATATTACTACAAAATGCCTTTACTATTAAAAATCGCGTAAATATATATTTAAAATCATAATTATATATATATATAAATTTTCTTCTATTAATAAAACATCAAATCTGCGATATTCTCATTATAACATCGCGAGTTTATTTTATATATAATATATAATAATATATATAGTATATATAATATATATATTTAAAATCGTAATTATATATATATATATAATATTATTTATATATACATATATATATACATATAAATTTTCTTCTATTAATAAAACTCAAATCTGCGATATTCTATATATTATAACATCGCGAATTTATTTTATATAATATATAATAATATATATGATATATCGCGGGTTTGAACTTTTTTATTAAAAGAAGAAACTTGATATATTCTGATGTTTTAAAATAAAGCACTGTTAACATTGTGTGAATGCAACTCGAAACTTTTACGAGAATGTTGCTTGTAATGTAACTTACATGGTATTGCGGCATTCATCTAATCAATAATAATAATAATTGTAAAATATAGATTTACATATTAATATGACGTATTTCTTTTCAGATTGCCATTATCTATTATTTTATTTTTATTTATGTAACACATAGTCGCATTATTATGTAAGTCCTATAGGATTTCATATTCCCCGAAGGTGCGTTTGATGGGTCTCTATGTACAACCGTGACAAATTCGCGAAATGTATAGACAGCAAGACAGAACACAAGGCTCGGAGTATATTTTTGCAATATGCAATTTAACGTAGGGTTCGCGCTAAATAGATGTTACAAAGTGTCTTGCGAGAGAAGGGGACAAAGTATTTTCCGCTTGTGCTAAAGCGCTAAGTTGCTGTGAAGAAAAATCAGGAAACATCAGAGAGACCGTTCGCGCAATAAACCCGTTGCTCACCCTCTACAATTCTCTCTCGCGCTGCACCAACAAAATTATAATTATCTGTGAAGTCAAGGCGAAAAAAAAAAAAAAAAAAAAAAAAAAAATGCGTGCAAAAACGCGTGGCGTGCGATTTTTCAGCCCACTGGCGATCGATTCGCAACGATGACGAGCAAACAGCCGTAGCACGGCTTGAAGAATATACGTAACGTGTCGATCACCATTAACCGTGATTAACAGATATAAAGTGGACGAACCTTTCACCTCTCGAAACCGTTCTCGGCGGGACCTTTCACCCTGAACATGATCTCGATGAGCAACTCGAAGAGTTTTGCTCGGCGATTTCTCTGCGAAGGAACGAAGCTGAAAAACGGCGAAATATATGAGATAAATGAGAGATGTATTCGCGATGAATTTGCGTACTGTAGATATGTCGGGAGCATGAAAACAAAGAAGCAATGAACCGCGCGTGGCATAGTCAAAATGATTATCGCCGAACGGATGAAGCTCAGTCTCGGTTGCTTGTATGACGGCAATTATTTTTGAAAATTTCATCTTGTTTTTACCCAGCTCTCTCGTGTTTGAGTATTTTTGGACGAACATATCGAGGAATGTGAGTTCAAATTCATGCCGACTTTCACGTGTGTGTTCCATATTGACTTGCTTACTTTAATAATAGATGACCATTCGGTCTCTCTGTCTCGTCTTTAATGCGTCAGAGATACGATCTGTTTATGCAAGCAAGTAAAATATAATATGTGAATAGAGGCAAATCGGAGAAACTCAGCACTCACGTGCGATGGAAAGACGCTGCGGTGCAAAATATACTGGACTTTTCTTGCTTCGCTAATAGAGATCCTAACTGTACAAGCGTTAAAAATTATGTTAATACAAAGAGGTACGACAGAGTGGGAACTGTGTATAAAAATGTGTTCACGCTTTAAAAACACACTTTACATTGGAGAAATGGTTAATTTGTAGAAAAGAAAACAAGATAATTACTAGCATCAAAGAAGATACGTACTAGTAAGTGTGTACAACTGCAATTGAACATTCATTGTGAACATCATATGATGTACGATCGAACAAGATATACGCTGTGCTTCAATAAATGCAGCGAAACGCAACAGGACTCTCATCACATGCAGAAATCACCGGTTTTGCGTTCTATTATTATTCATAGGGCGTAATTCTGCGAGCAATCGGATAACAGTTTGCTGCCCACCGCTTCCTGATTGCGGTGCACGATACCTATTTTCAATTTCATTGACTCGATACAAAATGCGAAGGCTGTTGTACAAGAACATCATCTATTCATACGCAAGTACTTTCTGCATGTATTGGAAACGAAAATTAAACTGTCAAGTTGTTTAAAATATATTGTTAGGTTATTTTACACATGTGTGTGCTAAACATAGAAATTATTCTAAGATCGAGCTATCGTATCAGGATATCGCTTAGATAAGATTTGAATGCTCATAAATATTCGTTGCGATTTGATAAAAAAAAAAAAAAAAAGAAGAAAATAGTTGACATCATCTCTCTTAGAGATGTAACTACTTCTATAAATCTCTCAGATTTCATATATTTCATAAGCACAGAGTGATATACAACACAGCACATTCAAGCGTGACGTTATGTGCATTTATATGTATTCGAAGCTTACTTCCGAAGAAATCTTAATTAGCATAGAAATTTCTTTTCGCTGATATGTCTCCAGGTGTGTTATTAGAGACAAGGATCTATTTCTTGCCTGCCCAAGTCAGGATCCCGAGAACCTACTCTTTCTCTTTCTCTCTCTTTCTTTCTCTGGCTTTTTCGTCTCTATATAAACACACATATTACCTCACACATGACGGTTACCTGTTGCAGGTGCGGAAATTAAGGATTGATGACGAGCGGTGGTGCAAGGTTACCGTCGAGATCGCAAAGATTTTTCTCCATCGGCAGCAGCAAATCCCGAAAGAAGAAGAAAGAGAAAGAGAAGAAGAAAGAGAAAGAAAGATTACACGCTTGATTACTGTAATTCTATCTTTTGCACAAAAACATGATCTTTTGCAGATATCAAGACAGAAGTAATTTGTAACATTAATGACGTAAATAAATCTCTCTGTAAATTTATCGTTATCTCTGTAAGTTTGTTATCTGGACTGCGATACTCTCGTTTTATATATAAGTTTACGTTCTGCAAACACAAAACGTGTTCGTTACAACACAAAAAAGCAAAAATAATAATAATAAAGCGGAAAAATGTCATCTATATTAATTTCACGTTATATATACACATACATGAAGTGTAATTCAAATTCGAATGTGCATATTATATTGTATACTAAATTTTACAATGAGATCCCGGGAAAAAATGGATTAAATCTAAGTAGATCTAATTTAAATCTAACGAGATAAAGAAAATGGAAAATAGATCTAATTAGATCCAAATTAGATCTAAATAGATGTAAAGTAGATCTAAATAAATATAAGTAGATAAAAATAAATATATGTAAAGTTATTTTCTATGCAAATTTACATTTGTTTAAATTTATTGTTATTTATCATTAGATCTACTTTATATCTATTCAGATCTAATATAGTAGATTTGAATAGATCTAAAATAGATCTAATAATAAATAAAAGTGTGAATTTACATAGATCTACTTATATCTATTTAGATTTACTTTATATTTATTTAGATCTACTTAGAATCTAATTAGATCTATTTTTCTATTTTTTTATCTCGTTAGATTTAAATTAGATTTACTTAGAGTTAATTCATTTTTTCCCTGAATAGTATATAGAATAATGATAGAAACAATAAATTTGTATTCTAAAAAAAGCAATAAATACTTTTTTTGTAATTTTTTTTATTGTATAATATATTAAATATTATAATACATCTTATTATATTATATTAAATTTTGTAATGAGATGCTGAATAGTATGTAGAATAATGATAGAAACAATAAATTTATATTCTAAAAAAATATAATGGATATTTCTTTTGTAACTTTTCTTATTATATATATGCTTACTAATATTATTAAATATTCTAAGAAAAATTTTTTTAGTCGAGCAGACACACAAGTACGAGTACCAGTGAAGATATCAATTACATCGAACGATACGATATAAGAGTCAGAACATAATTCGCGTCGGTATATAATGTGCGGTTGAGTCGAGAAAGGAATTCCTATACAGTAGATTTCGGGATAATCAAAGAGTACGGTTGATCTGACTAATTGGGCTGATTTGCAATTTCAGATCTTCCGCGATAGACGGTGAGCTCAACACGTGATTAGTAGGTGGTGGTTACCTTCACCGAAAAATCATCGATTTCTGTATTTCTGATTCGCACGCGATTCTTAAACGATACGACGTATAATAAAGGGCTTACGGGCTCTTTACGATCTGCGATAATTGCGATCTCCGCGCGAGGCGTTTGCAAACTTGAAAGGATCAAAAGTGTATGAATGATTTTAATTACTGCAATTTTCGCGGGTCAGAGAAGTTACAAATAAAATCTGTAAATATATAATTACGCAAATTTGATCTTCTTCATGTCTTGTGAGAGATCATTCGCATGTCCAACTTTTAATAACAAAACATTGTTTTGACGTATTACATCAAGAAAATTACAGAGAATATAATGGATCACAAGACAGAAAGCGTCTTCTTGTGTTTTTCCGAAAGCTTGCCCACTTTCTCAAAGCGTAATTTAATCAATCGCTCGTAAATTCGCTGTGAATTCTTTTGGCGAAAAGAAGATCGAGAACAACAACACATCGATTGCGTGACCTGTGGTGAGCAGATTAATAAAAGCGTGGCGGCGGCACGCTAAATGACAGGGCGTGCTGTTTTTCACAATAAAACTCTCTAATTTTACAATTTTATTTCTATCAAAAGTGGTAGCACACAAAAGCAAAGAGAGTTTATAAAAAAAAACTTTTTTTCGCAATATAATTTTTAAATTAATTGGGAAGGAAAAATGGATATCTTATATACGTGATGGAAATCTAGCATTCTATATAAATTTAAGAATTGAAAATTTCAATTCAAAAATAATGTGTAAGAATTTACACTCTTAAAATATAAAATATATTTAAATATATTTATTCGCAAAACATCCAGCGATCGAAACATCGGCTCTTATCACCTGTGATATTTCATTACTTATGGTTTTAAACTGTATGAGTACTTCAAATTCTTAATTCGTTAAAAAAAGTTTTCTTTCTGTATATTGCATCGGTGCTTTTGTGATATTGCAGGCCGCGTTTGTCATGACGCTCGTAAATCGTCTGATAATCAATGAATTACGATTCACCGTCTACACCAGATAAAAAAATAGAAATCGACCGGCTACTTGCCGCTTCGAGCAAAACTGATTATCTTTGCGGCTTCGACGCGAGAGTTTGGCAACATTAATTTTTCGATACGTTCACTCTCTCGCCGCCGCCACCGCCGCCGCTGCCGCCGCCGCGCCACCGTTATACATATTTTATGCAGTCTTTATGATGTGCGATGTAAGTTATATACCGTAGTGGAGTGTAACACAGGATGCGAAAGGAAAAAATCAACGTGACATATAAGTGATTTGACGATGGTGTGCGTGCGAGCGGCTTGGTACGTAATTTAGGGTATTTTGGTGAGAAGAGCCGCGGATGCGGCAATAATGGATAATAATGGATTGTCGGCGATAAATAATTGTAACGAGAAATTTATTCCCGAGTGGAAAAATGCATTTAGTCTGAATGAGGTTCTTTTTGCGTCCGAGGTGGTTAAAGTATATCGAGTATATCAGGCGTGTAAAAGGCGAGATGAGTGATTATTATAAATACGTATCGCGTCACATAACGGAGTTTATTAGCACACTTAAAGTCAATCAAAGTTCCTTACTGGAAATTAGTGGGAAATACAGTGTCGATAATAATTAATATCAGAAGCGAAATGATGATTAAAAGATGAAGAAGGAGCACCGAGGTAGACGCGAGACGCAAGATCTATAATTCGCAAACCGCTGAAGTCATAAATCAGGATTGATGACGTAGAGTCTCTATTCCTCAAATGGAAAGCCTACTCCTGAAAGCGGCAACCTAATCATCTCATATCCGCTACTGTTCTTAATAAATAATCACTAGACATCTTCAGACTTTGGAAAGTCAGAGTTCAAATAATCCTGATTAATATCTTTAAACTTTTACAGCCTACATTAAAGCTGATAAATGAATATAACTCGACTTGTTAGAGATAATCAGTATTTTATTTATAGTTCGGCCATTATAATCTCATAACAATCACATTGCATATACAGCCGCTTGTATTTTATTTATTTAAAAAAACATTAAAAATGTCTCGGGAAAAAATGAATTAAATCTAAGTTGATCTAATTTAAATCTAACGAGATAAGAAATGGAAAAATAGATCTAATTAGATTTAAAGCAGATCTAAATAAATATAAAGTAAATCTAAATATATAAGTAAATGTAAATAGATCTATGTAAATGTACACTTTTATTTATTATTAGATCTATTTTAGATCTACTCAAATCTACTATATTAGATCTACTCAGATAGAGATCTAAGATCTTAGATCTCTATCTGAGACTTAGATCTTCTTAGATCTAAGCAGATCTGAACAGATCTGAGTTGATCTAATACAATAGATCTGAATAGATATAAAGTAGATCTAATGATAAATAACAATGCAAATTTACATACATAGATCTACTTATAACTATTTAGATCTACTTTATATCTATTTAGATCTAATTTGGATCTAATTAGATCTATTTTTCCATTGTTTTTATCTTATTAGATTTAAATTAGATCTGCTTAGATTTAATCCATTGTTTCCCGGGATTCTATAAGAAAATATAAAAATGCAGTTGCACATTGAGATACTATTTCACATTGACGTTATAAAATTTTCTGAGCTCTTTTAATCTTTGTCAGAGGTAAGCAAAACGGATTGATCGAGCGGAGAAGCGATCTCGGTGATGAAACATGTCGTCAGCACATACATCGAGCGGCACGTTTAATGTCGCGCCGCATGCGTAGCAGCCGATTTAGAAACGCGTCGGGCAGACGGTTCACTCGAACAGCTGGAGCAATCATTTCAGATGACGCAGTCCGATTGAAAACGGTATGCTAGCGCACCGAGAAATCTGCTCGGTTGCCAGATGAGATTTGTTTCCGGCATTCTTTGCATTCTTAATATATATATGTACATGAGAAAAACCTGATCCTGGTATTAACTAATGTAAATAAATAAATAAACTTATTCCCGCACGTTTTTTTTACGACGGACAATTTTACATTGCAAAAATGTTCCAGTCACGATAATCATCGGATCAGATTTTCGTAACTCAGTGACATTTGTACCGGACACATCTCTCGGGACTTACAACTCGCAGGTGTTGATATTTTGCTATATATTTTTTTTTAGATAAAGAATCTATTGTTAGAAATGCAATAACATAAAGATGTGTGTCAGTGCCAGGAACGATTTATTTAATGTCGCGGTCAGTAGTGCAACGACAATCTTACACGGTCGCGAGTAACACACATGTTACTTGACCTTTCAATAGCGATTTTTGTCTATCGTTTCAGTTTATCTAGGTCATTCGGTCTAGTTCGCGCATGTAGAATTTGTGAAGATACTTATTCACCGGAACGTAACGTACAATCGGAACGTTCAAACGGAATTTCGGGTATACGCAGCAATAAAATTATTAATCAAATAAAATGTTTAAGATGTTAATGGTGCATTCGACAACGGGTGGGCGAAAGGACGGTGACAGCGTTCTGAAATATTATTCTCTCGTGCATTTACAAAATCGTTTTTTTCTTCGCTACAGTAATCTCATCATCAGAATTAATTATTAGCAGTCTTACAAAGTTTTTGGCTAAAAAAATCGATTTTCAGCTACCAAGATAAGTAGGTTCTTCTTTGTAAGTTATAATGAGCTCTGACATACATACATCCGCAATTCATCAGCAACCCCGGCGATGCACGCGATGGTATCCCGCTGTGAACATACACACGTTCCTCTCGTTCGACTTTCTCTCTCTCTCTCTCTCTCTCTTTTTCTCTTTTGTCGCATTCTCGCTTTTTTTGTCGTAACCGTTGTTCTTGCAACTTTCAACTATAAGAATGGCGTTCCTTCTTGTTCACTCAGATCCCAAATTTCTCAAAAACAAATTGCTTGACAGAGAATCTTAAATAGGGGAAAATCGACCAATCGACATCAACGACAACGGCCACAAAGAAGAGAAATACAGAAGGGGAGAAATTATTTAAATTTACCCGATCAACGCGGTTTAATTGCGTGATGTTCGCCACGCATGTAGATAAATATTAAAAACAGTCGAAATTTTGCATTGGCCGACGTAGGTAGGATACGCCATTTTTGCGTGGCCTCACCTCTGCCCACGGCGGCCAATCGCGACCAGCAACTTAAAAACGGTACCCGCGAAGTATGCGAGATAGAGGGAGAAAGAGACGACGCACTTCCGGGGAGAGAGGCTATGGTGCGTCGATACCACGCGACGACCACCTATCGCGGACGATATTTCGATATTATACCGGGAGTCCGGCTTGTGTGAAAATTAATGACGGTGTAATAAATAATATTGCGGTATTATTATTAATATCGCAGGAAAAGAGGACACTATCGAGTGGAACGACACCATAATCAAGCAGCCCCTTGCTTTTTATGGCATGAGATAATTATATATTCAACAGTGAGAAGAGATTGAACCACTGCTGTTGGAATTCTGATAGCAGTTATGATAATATTTCATTACCCGCAGGTAAAAAATTATTACACTTCATTACAGTCTGCTCTTCTCGTGTCTGGCTGTAGTCTGAATTTCGACGCTGATTGATAAGCATTATGTTTTGTCTCTTGTATTATTACAAATCGCGAGTAACACTTGTAGAGGCTGCTTTTGTCCGTAACGGTAATGCAACTGGTTTGTCAAAGAAACAGTATCCGTAAATCGTGTGCGACGGCAAAACGGTTTACGTGAATAACATCAACTTATTCGAGAGATTAACTGTGACGATGATAGATATCACTCGTAATTCGCGAGTAGTTCTAGAGAATTTAACTGTGTAAATCACAACGCCTGTTAGGCGAGAACTTTTATTGCTCGATTTGGACCAGCTGACAGAAATAAGTGACGGGAACTGTTGATGAATTTAAAAAATAAATGTTACGGTCGGACGGTAATGCAGCTTTGTCCCGTAAAAAAATGATCTTCTAACAACGCAATTCAAAAAGGAAAAGACACACAAAGAATAAAAGAATCTTGTAGAAACTGTTAAAATAATTTACTTACCATGGATGTCATTGACGCATATGTGAAGATCTTCGCGAAAAACCGGCACATCGTGGTTACATTGGCACGTGCAGGAACTGTTCGGCATAAACAGACTTGAACTCGAGGAACTTCGGGAATAAGGACTAGCGGTGCCGCTGCTAAGCACTGTACAGGCTTCCGTACAAGAGCCTAAAACCAATTTTTCAACAATTTATATTGATATATATTGTAGTGTGTTTAAATTTTTTAATTAAAAATCGAACATTTTTCATCAAAAAATGATTTAGTTATTTATATTTTTATTAAATTATTTACGACTATTATCTATTACATATTTTCACATTTCGTCATCCAACCATATAGCTTCTTTTTATTTTTAATTATCGAGCTGTTTGAGAGTCGCGGTTTACGATTAATTAATCTCTTAAGAAAATCTATGTTTCGTGCGGCAAAACTTGTTTCACAAGACCCTGATGCTGCGAGATCCTTAAAAGACGTGTAGTCGTATCATCCTCAAAATTCATTCGTGTTTCGGTTCGCAGGACACAATTTAGTCGAACAAGGACAGCTGTCAAACCGTTACATCGTAATTTTGCAGTTAATCCGTTATGAACAACATCTTTTTATCTCGCGCAGCGGTTGTGTCACAATTTCGCGCAAAATCGTCTTGGAAACAGGTTTTTATCACGCATCATTTTGCTTTCGTGTACCGGAAAATCACTCAGATGTATTTGTGTCGTACCACCGGCAACGCAAACCACGTATAAGTGTTTTCGAAGCGCGTGTCTCGAAAGTCGACCACCGAAATGTAACACGTCATTACATCACTATTTTCACGACATTGTGAGAGAAATCGCAAATTGATATGGAGGTGACTAAAAACCACACACGGAAACGAAATGTTGAACAAAAAAAAACCTACCCGAGAAAAAATTAATTAAATCTAAGTAGATCTAACTTAAATCTAACGAGATAAAAAAAAATGGAAAAATAGATCTAATTAAATCTAAATAGATATAAAGTAGATCTAAATAGATATAAGTAGATCTATGTAATTTACACTTT
>QVOA01014421.1:0-24995 GCA_014825685.1 Pseudomyrmex cubaensis
AAACGTCTGTAAATAATAAATACTGATCTCTTCATACACGTACATCTGGTATTTACTACTCGTATTGGCCTTTTGAATCACCTTTTGAGTTTTGAAATAAGTTTCAACAGAAGTAGTTTAAAACGCGAGAAAGAAAGAGAGAGAGAGAGCAATTTTAAAACTCTTTCTTTTAATTGCGCCAAAGAGAAAATCGCGGCTCGTAAGTTAAAGACGTTATTATCGAGCTAGTACAGACCTGTTGTGGACGATGAACCAAACGAACGTAAAGCCATCGGTGATTTCGTGAGAGCTTCGCGAACAGAGAAATCGGTTGAAAACGGTTCTCGGCGGCAGCGTGAGAACGAACGGCGGAGTTGTAGGGCACTGACAAGACAAGGCGAAGGCAAAGTCGAAGGAGACGCGAGAGAACGGTGGTGCTTAACGAAGGTGGAGGAGGCGGCGGAGGCGCGCTCGACAAATTGAACACCCGCGGCGTGACAATATAATTACGGGTCCGTGTGCACCGTGTGTGGGGCGTGCGTGCGCATGTACGTGCGTGCGTGTTACAATATATGCGTGCAACGTATCACAGCGGAACACGCAACGCGGTCCCGATTCGCGCGCTGCGCGTGATTTGATACGCTGCCGCCGCGAAAGAAGCGTGTCATCAAGTCTCTCCGTTTTGAGCTGATCTTTAATTCGCAACAAAATTACACTCGTAAGAGACGCTACGCTACTACCGAAAAAAAAAAAAAAAATAGAGGAAGCGAGGAAAATGTCGAGGAAATCTTTCCACTGTCTAAAAATGAGAAATAAAGAAAATGCCAACTAAAAAACGTGTTACTTCGAAGTTATACGCGCATTAGGAAACGTTTCTTTGTGCTAGTGATCTTCATATTGAACTTATATAACTTTAATTGCGACTAGATTTAATCTATAGAACTGCCGGAAACTTCTGCACAAGTTAAGAGTGGCAGCTTATAATCGTGTGGTCGACCGACAAGCACGTATCTCGAAACTCGCAAATTTATTCAAAAAAAAAAAACAAAAAACATGTATTAATATTTATTAACCGATTGTTTCGTAAACTGTTTACTTTTTTAGAAACCTAATTGCACAAAAAAACGATGCTTAGAGCTAAACATTTGGAATCTCGCGCTTAGTCATCAATGGCATTGGAAACGCTATTAAAAAAATCCGTTAATCGTGTGGAAACGAACGTACTGCGCATGAGAGTACAATGAGATTGTTTAAACGTGACTTGTCGCACAACAAGTTGACAATGGAAAATACGCTTATTCTCGCAGACTTTTATACATTTGTAATATATTCGCGTATTACCCGCGCGCGATAGTCGGAGAGACGCATGAAAGATAAACGAGTCGTACGTTTGCAACGCGGCTTCCCAAACCCGCTACAAGCGTAGCAACCATTTTGAATATCGTGCTTTTATACAAACAAAATAAATGAAAATTAAATAAACCGTTATTCGTGCGTTTTAAAGAAAAAGAATTTGTGTACGCGCAAGCCGGAAAGTCGAGAAACTAGGCACGTTAAAGGTACGTCTCTTCAGCAATGCGCGACAACGTTCGCCGCAAAGTCACGAATCCAGCTACTTAACAACATTCCGGTAATACCAATCGTGTAGTCGCACCACCTGCAGTTTCTTTACACACACACACACACACACACACACGCTTGCCGCATATCCCGTACATACGCGCGTACAACAAGTTGGTGATTTTACTTTTGACCGCTGCCGCTTCTAAGTTTCGCGTTTCCTCTTTACTTTCTTGCCGCGCCGCCGATTAAAGTTAGCGGCGTTCTTAAGCGTAAATCTGTGCAAAATAATCTCGCGTTTCCACCGAGACGGATTGGCACGACCAGTTGAGCACGCGCACGCTTTGTCAAGCGATTTGTGTGTGTTGCGACACACGCTTTCAATTTACACGCTGTGCAAATTGAAAGTGACATTTCAAATATCGTATGTCCGTTATCGTTACCCGACAGTATCAAATACAGACATCTTAAGAATACATATTAAGAGAGAATATTTACGACACCACTAAAATCGCATTAATCTTTATGGCGAATTAATATTTTTTGCAAGCGTTTTCTTTTTCACACGTGCTTGCGGATTTAAAAAATTGTGCGGCAAAGGTTTTAAAAGTTTCTCTCTCATCTTCTTGATATTGATACGTTTAAATTTAGAAATTTAAACATACATGTATTTTTCAATATTTTTTTTTTTTTTTTTTTATTTTCGTAAAAAGATACGAAACTTTGATCGTATCAAATACGTCGAATTTTGTAACTGGGCGTGTACTTTGTTTTTTGTCGGATATAATTTATACCGACACTTAACCGCGTAATCGGCGTGAGATCACGTCGAGAATCAACGTCGTCGGACGACATCGTTGGCGACATTTTATGTTTTCGTGAAAGTCGTCTCGATGTCAGAGGTCCCTCTCGTGAAATGAAGCGGCTCGACGAGTCGCGATCGCGGAAAAGTCCCAACGGTATATATCGTTATATGGAAAGTTTTACGAGGCCCGATCGCCGCCTTCATCGAGAGACAATCCGTCGATATATAAATCTTTTCTGCGATTAAGTCGAAGCCACCGGTTGGTCGACGGGATTACGACACACACGCGGGAGGACGATACCTACGGCTTTTAAGAGACGCCCGTCTTGAAAGATATTTTCTGACCGAATATACGGGAAAGTGGCACTCGAACGTCGAGAAAGACTTCCAAACTAATTTATGTTAATTTACGAGAGAAAAAGAGAAACGTGTAAAAAAACAACAACGCAACACGATAGGTGGGGGAAAACAGGATTGAAAGATATCGCGCGGACGTGTTGCAGTCCAGAGGTTGTTGATGTTATCTTCTGTTCCACTTTTAACTAAAATTGTTGACAGATTGGAAATTGATCAAATAAAACTTGTACGGGCGCAGCGAGTCATGCGCAATATTGTTTCGATATCGTCGATTCGATAATGGAGAAAATCGATTAAACGGAGAACTATAATAGATCCTTCTCGCAAGACGCGAGGAACAACATACGTAAGCTGCCGTCATATCTTCATCTAATTCTCGCGGCAAAAATCATTACGCGAATCATTACGCGAGAAAATTAATGCCGGGGCAATTATATCATTGAAAGAGGTAATTGCCAAAACAAACAAGCTTAGATAAATGCGTCACGTACTGTTGCTTAATTATTTTCACAATTGTACGTGTCCGGCGCAAAATGCAATAAAAAGAAAAATGATCAAAAAGAATAGAATACTTTTTCGGATTTGTAAGGAGAAAATCTGTGTTTCTCTGAACGGACATCGCGAAGAACATTAAATTGTGCAACTGCTTGAAATTAACATTCGCATCAATTTGCCAATCGATACTGTACGTTCAAACTTTTGCGAAATGTAGTTTTCTTTTTTTTAGAATTCATGACGCAAGGATATATATCGAAAGTGTTCGAGTCTTTCGGTTCAATCCGGTTGTGCGCGCTATCATCCTCGCGTCTATTTAGGTCTGTTGCCGTAGGTGGACAGCAACTTGAATACCCACCTATGCAACAGCACAGATTTCTTGTAACAAGGCGGTGTGAAGTACCGTGATTACAGCAGAAACTTTTGTCGTATCAAACCCTACTCGTATATCTTCAAGAATATTGCATATATATATATGTGTGCTCTTGAACATATGACGCCGATGCAACCACCTGTTGATTCTGCTCGCACGCGAGGCAATGACGGTTTACAAATCGGAAGACCGCGTTCTTGGACGTAACTTCCAATGTCACGGCATTTCACTCGCGTTATTGCGCAACACTTCAACATGGATGAAAAAACTACAAAACACGCGCGCGCGTCTATGTTAAATAATAGAAGAAAAACTCGATAAATTATTAATTTGCAATATTTTTTTTTCTTAAAACGAGTCTCGTTTAAATATTCTGAAAAACCCTGACGTGTAAACGAATATAGCAATTAGTGAGCGTTGGTTTTTTTTTTTTTTTTTTTTAATAATTATTTCCGCAATTGTACGTGCCCGGCGCAAAATGCAATAAAAAGAAAAATGATCAAAAAGGGTAGGATACTGGGACCTCTTTCGGGTTTGTAAGGAGAAAATCTGTTTCTCTAAACGGACATCATGAAGAAACACGATGTCAAGAAGCCGCGTTACAGAGGTGGCTCTTGGTAACCGGAACGGCGGCGCGATCGACTCACGACGGGAAAGAAGCCACATATTATTGTATCGACGGCGCATTTGCATGAAAACTGCTGATTCCCCTGACCTTCGCGATCTATTTATAGCGCGGTCTGTGTGATGCACTCGTGCGGACGCTTACCTGGTGCGCACGAGTCGCGCGCTCGCTGCGCGATCGGCCGATGTCAGCCGACCAACGTTACACCGTCTGGCGCGGTCGGGGCTTTTTCTCCTTTGGCCAGCAGTCTCCGCAGCAGTCGTTAAATCTTTTTAATTATGCCGCTTTAACCGCCGCGCTGGGATGCTGCCGGAAATACAGTTGGAACGACCCGCACGAGACTTCTCGGTTCCGGTAGCTAATCCCTTTCCTTTCCTTTCTAACTTTTGTCGCACAGGTGTTAGAACTTTGGATCCGCACATTTTATGCTTCTCATAAACTTTTTTATTCGAAGCTGTGCAATGTGTGTAATAAATAAATAAATATTAAAGAGAGAGAGAGAAAGAGAAAGAGAAAAGTATAAATTTTGCGGAATTCTTAAAATTTTTTAGTTATTCTTAAAATTTGTTAACAATTAAAACTTTTTAATTTAAAAAAAAGAAAATGAATAAATATAAATATAAATGCACATAAATAAATTCGCACGTCGGGAAGAATTGTATTAGATATGCAAGAGAGAGAGATTAAAACGCTAAACGCGTTCGTATTCCTAAATCCGGCTAAAATATACGACGGTCTTTTACATCAGACAGTCACAAAGTGCATTTTTTCACCGTCAGCGAACAGATCCGCGACTATATCAACGTCGAAGATACGCGCGCGAGGAACTTTAAGCGCCACTTAAAATCAACCGATGTTGGCACAACATCTGTTCTAGCGCGACCGCTTTAGCGATCGTTAAATCTTCTTAATCACTCGTCTCATTTAATAACCTCCGGACGACCGACGACGATTCTTCGTCATTCGTCACCGGTTCATTAACTTCTTTTCCCGGCGAGTTGTTCTCGCGATTCTGTTTGCTTCGTCTTCTAAACCGATCGCGCGTTTGTACAACCGCAAACAGAATGGATTTAAATGATGATTCGAAGAAAAAATGGAGGATCTTGTTTTTTTTATTGTTTACCATGTCTTTGAGTATACTTGAAATTTTACACACACACACACATTTTATATGTGCGTGTGTAACACGTATTATGTAAATATAATGTGCCGTAAGATTGTTTTCGAGTAAAATATCGAAATAAAATCGTGTAAAAAAAAGAGCGTCAGCGCAAGTCGATCAATTATATACTAATTTTTCTGAACATCTCGAGTTACACACATTAAGCATCTTTCGACAGTATCTTTCACATTGAAACGAGTACTATCTTTAGCAGCCGAGACAGACGAACGAGCGAAGCATGAGAATACCGGTTTCACGGGAACCAATAGGATTCGCGCTCATCGTATTATTATTAGCATTTAAATATATTTAACGTAGATAAAGAGGGAGAGGGAAGGAGGGAGGAAGAAGATTAAAAAAAAAAAAAAAAAAAATCATCGTCAGCGACATTAGTCGTGTTCCGACTCCTTGCTGCTTTATACGTTGATACGCTGAGTGAGATGGTTGATAAACGTGTTGGCTATTTAATTGACTTGCACATTTTGCGTACCTGTAATAATTTCATGTTACGGAACATCGTGCGAAAGAAAATTGCCGCGCCAACAATCGACACTGTCGCCAGATGGGAAACCGGTCGCGATTACACCGAGCGAGAGACGAGATAATTTCTTTCTTATCCTTTTACACGTCGTCTGTCGTCGTCCCTATTTTGTATTTAGAGAGCTTATTGCTCTTTATACTGGATCTCGATACCGAGACATCTATAACACGACGAACATATAAGTGTATATCACATATAAGGTCTAAATATACAAAATACTAACTATTCCTGTCCACTTCCTCTTAACGAGGAACGCTCTAAATAAAAATTCTCTTTGGAATATCACAGTTCGTTTTAAACTCTCTTCCGCGTTCGTATTTTCGATTCTGTAAAAGAAAGAAAGAGGTGAAGAAAAAAATTTAATGATGTAACAATAAAAATGGGTTGAAAACAGTATATCTTAGAAATAGGATAAATTGTATATATATTTTAATTGTTTTTATCAAGTTTATCATATTTACAAAAATTATTGTAATTTTCATCTTTATTTTTTGCAATATTGAATAATTGCTGTGAATTATTCTCTCTATCTCTCTGCTACTTAATATTATTATACTATATAATACAAACTGTAACGTAAAAGAAAACGTTGAGATAGCTGTTACCATTGTGTGCAATAGTACGTACATGTACAAATATCTCTCTTATTTTTGTGTAAGGTGGCGACCTTAAAACGTTTCTCGTGATTATCTCAGGACTGATAGCGATTCCAAAAGCGAATGAGAGAAATCATATCGCTATAATATACTGGTAAATGTGTAAAAGTTACCGAATTACTTTTTTTTTAATATGTAAAAGAATATTTTCAACCATGATTTATAAAAAAGAAATAATATTAGTTGGTATATTACGTATTTGTGTACATAAAAATAATATTAGTTATAACATATTACGCGTATCTTTAATAATGCGCAATTGAAAACAATAGAATAACAATTTCTCCAACACGTCTGCAAATTTCCTCGAAGAGAATTCGCAAATTACCGGTCAATATCGTGCCTCATACGCCACCACGACAAGGAATCCATTCATTACAAGCGGAAAACTAGCCGTGCTTTCGCGCGCACAAATGCGCTATTTTTAGAACAGAGCGCAGTGGAAGAATGTGCATGTGTGAGCGAGCGAATGAGCGAGCGCGCGGCGCGTGAGAATACTGGTTTCTCGCGGACTCTCGCCCGCGTTTGCTTCATCATCACCGCGCGCTGTCGCTGGCGCGCGTGTATATTTGTATTGTGTGTAGGAAAAGGAGAAGAAAAAAAGGATGAGCGCGTGTGCGTAAAACGTAATATTGCACAAACAGGATCAATTAATATTTATGCAGACCGCGCGAGCGCGAGCGTCGTCGTCGTCGTTGACCGCCGCCATATCGAGACTTAAAAAAATCGACCGGAGCAAACAAACGGTTACGAGCGAACCTGTTAGATAAATACGTCATCGGTCGATTTCGTTCTACTAGACTGCGCTGCGCTTCGACGAACACATCCACTAGGATATGGAACTACGTTCCCTGTCCTGAATCTCTTTTATACCGTACACCGTACATCTATTTTTGCACTCGTTCCGAGTTATTTATAACCGATGTATCAGGCCCACGTGACTTGTATGTTGTGTTTTCGTATATAAATGTTATTGTTCTTCGTTTTCTTTCGAAGAAACGCGTGTACGCGGGTATATTTTCGCCAAAACTCATATCCAAAATTCAAGACCAGTGCCATGCGTGTAAAGTCATGTGAAATGCTCGCGCGATCCGTGACGTAAATGTCGTAAATAAACCGATCTGCATTCACGCAGAGTCACGATACTGCAAAGTGTTATTTAATTGTTTTTTATTGTTTTTGCGATATTAGATAAGAAGATTAAATGTCTTACAAAGAGCGTTGTTAAGTTTAAAAATTCTCGTACAATTATATGTAATTTGACTGTTTGTGATATGGAAAAGCTAACAATTAATGTAACATTTATTAATGCAAATGTAATCGCATTGAAAGAGAAGAAAAAGCCGCGTCTACGATCGGCTGTGCGCGCTACTTTCCGCACTCGAGTGTGTTTGAGTTTCAGAAGTTAATGCTATTCACATTTGCAGTCGTGTTTTACTCGGATATTGCTGCCCGATGCAACACACGCTACATTGAATGTTTTTTTTTCTTTTTCGTTTTTTTTTTTCTTTAATATTTCTTTGCGCGAGAAATTATCGTTCACATAATGACGGAGCGACGCGATTAATGGTGTGTACAATCACAGATAAATATGAAATATTACGGTCTGCAATAACATTTAAGTTTATTCAAACATTAATGAGAGTCTCTCAAAACCGTTATTATAATTAAACCGTTATTAACCGTTTATAATTTCTCAAAACCGTTAGCGTTTAACTATATTTAGTTATTTCAATTTTTTCACAAAAAAAGCATCTTTAAGATTTAGTCTCTTTGAATGTTTTAAATACGTCAATCAATTTTCAGTGAAAATTCTCTCGAGAAAAACAAAAGAATTGTTCGAAAATTAAATAAATTCTAACATTTTTCTGTCTCCGAGACATTTTTCTCAAACAAAATCATAAATGAATTTGTGTCATCTTGGATAAAACAACATGCGATGATTGTTCTGTCAAAACAAAAACACATCACACACGTAGCAAGAGGAATGCTTGTTTATATTGTAGAAAACAAAAATTCTTTTTGTTATTCTACATACGTATATAAATCAATATTAGTCGTCCACACACTTAAGAGAGTCTTGACTTCGGCTGAAGTCACAGTGGGCGTCGCCTTTAAGTGACAACGACGCGGCCGGTTTCAGGCTAAAATACACTCACTTAACCCTTAATTGGCTGACACCAATTATGAACCCAACAAACGCACGCGTATTCATTTGGTCAACAAGAATGTATGGTTTGCCGACGATGTTCTCTCATTTCATGACATGGACATTGTCATCTCTCGTTGTCAGATAAACGAATATTCTGAAGAGATGGTTTCATTGTACGGAGAAAAATTACATGCATATCATACAATAAATACATGTAAATAATTTAAAAGTTAAAAGATAACATACATTTTCACGCATAACAAAATTTGTTCTACACGTGTGTAAATATTTTAACATTATTTTTCTAATCTATTTGTGTCTCTCATCTGAATAAAAATCTCGATTATCACACGATATGGATATTCTTTTCGACGCAAAAAGTGTTCCAGTTGGAAACAAGTCGAGCTGATCTCGCGCTGATAAAGCGCGCAGAGAATCAGCTAATACACATGAATAAAAATGCAATATGCAGTTTGCGATATATGTCGTAACGGCCGCCTGATTCATCAACGCGCGCCTTTTTTTTTTTTTTGCGATTGGTAGTTTTATTGTGGCGTGGCTTGTAATGAATAGCCGCGCGCGCACACAAAGCAAATGTGTTCGCTGTTTCTCTCTATAAAGGAACCGGCGCAAGGCTAAACTACATTTCTCGTTGATTACAACGTTTCCGCATTCACTGTAATGAGATCAGTTCAGTTTGTCACATTTCTCGTAAGAAGGGAGACACGTGCTTTTATAAACGTAGAAATCACTTCATCAACGCATACACACACGCCAGACTTTTATCGCTAATTTTTAACCACAGTGACGCGCATTCTGTCATTTAAACAGTCTCTTATTGTACAAAAAATATATATAATTCTTAAAATAACTCTTCACGGACGGACCTCAAAAATGATCTACGAGTCGGACAGACTCGTCTGTGAGACCCACGCGATTTTCGCAACATCGAATATCTCCGCGAAAAGTCAATATTTTTCTCGATTTTTTTTTTTTTTTTTTTTTTTGTGCGAAACTGACCGATTTACGCACAGTTTAATTTCGCATGACAATCTTGATTAGCAAATATCACGCTCGCGCGTGAGTTTTTGATGAAATCTTCGAGCAAGACGTCTCTCTTAACTTGCGGCGCAAAGTTACGCGCGATTTTAAACTGAACTGAGACACAACTCGCTCGCAGTCGCTTTAATTTATCGTCAACCATCGCTACGTGACATCTAATGCTAACATCGCGTTCTAAATATAATTACATAGTAAATATTTCAAGCACCGCGGGGGATATTCTTGCGCGAAGCGCCGCGGATAATTTATTGACATCAGTGTTGCGTCGCGCTAAACTTTTATAGCGTTTTTTCAATCTGTTATAATCTGTTACGTGCTACAAAAAAAGAACTGTCTAGACAGAAATATGAATGTAATAACGTTTGTGTGAATGTGTATACACGTTTGCGCACAAATATGTAGGTCGTTCCACAGACGAAAAAGGATAATCTCGCCTGCACTTTGATCCCACAGAAATTTCAAAAATATCTATTTGAATATACATTGAGTGTTTTTTTTTGGAGCGCAAAGAGGCTCAATTTTAATACTGCAGTTTTAATTATACATTCCTCGACGTATTAGCAAATAAGTTTTTGCCTGACATTTTTGTGTCTGTCTTCTTTTGTCGGCGAAAACGCCGAGATTTTAACACTTTAAAAACCTTTGGAAAACGTTATTTTTAGACTTGAAGAGCGCGCATTGTGATGTTTTTTTTTTTGTGTAACATCAGATTTTACGAGTTGACTTGCTACCTGTGCAAAAGTTGATTTTGCCTTGAATCATCAAACCGCACATTATGTAAATTCGTTCGTCTTATATATATATAAAGCACACAATAAAAAGTGATTAGATCAATATCGGACTTCTCGTTATATTTGTTTTAAGACTTGGTACACAGAAAAAAGAGTTTTGTTGAGATAATTAAAATTTGGTAAATCAAACCAAATAAAGTGTTTTGGAAACTAAATTTTGGTTAAGAAATTTGACCATATAGGCATTCAAGTTCTGCAACTTCTATATTAATGATAAAATCAATAAGGTGATATAACACACGTGCATTCAGAAACTTTTTGTCTGTTGTAAATACGTACATATGTATATCAACTTTAATTTAATTTTAATTTATTTTAAGTATATACACATGTATGTCATTTTAAATATATATATATACATATCTATATTTTTTTTTTAAATTGAAAACGTTTTTTTTTACTCGATTTGTTTAAAGTCTCGCAACATCGCTACAAAGTGAAAAAACGGCGGACTCTCCGCAAAGAGATAAACAGGAAAAGTGCTGAAAAGAAATTCGCTCTTTTTTTTTTTTTTTTTTTTTTTTCTGTGTGTGTGTTCGGCACTAAAAGCCAACCTTCAGATTTCGAGCTGGACTCGTGTAATACGAACATCACGTCCAATGTCAACCTGAAACACGAGAAAAAGACACCTAAGCGTCGCGTATGAGCTTCTTCTCGGGGCGATCGTGGTGAATCGAAAACTGCGCTCAAAAAGTGCGCGTTTTTGCAGGTCGGAGACAAATTTTTGCAAAAACCAAGCAGAAGAATCGCGACGCGAAATTGTGACACAAAAAGTTGCCGTTGTGCCGCGCACGTTCGCCGTCGTCGTCGTCGTCGTCGTCGTCTCGCTGCTATATATCCAAGGATACCGACGCGGCGCTATACACGACGGCTCACTAACTGCATGTGTTTATCGCCAGCTATATTTAGCCTGGCTATTGCTTCGCCGAGAGCGCGACAGACCGAACGAACGAACGAACGAACGAACGGAATGAACGAGCCGCCGGTCGCGGCGGCGGCAGTTCGCCAGCATCAGCTTCAGCAGCCAGCCCAAGCCAACTCGCAGCATTACGGCCGCGTTCCCATGGCGTATATTCCGTCTCGTATTATCTCATGCTATGAGATATCCTGTGTGTATACCATTCGTATAAGTACGGTCGCTCTCGCCATCTCCACGGGCCCTACATCGTAACGGGGCCCTATGGACACCGCCGGATCGTGCGGCGATCACGGATGCATCACGACGGCGAGATGCATCCATCGCGAGCTTGGTGTACCATCCACTATTCTTGCTGTTGAAGAACAGCTTCAGTAATGTAAAAGCGTGGCATTTTATATATTTCGATGTATTCGAAGCGAAGTCTTTCAAGTATACAATTATACGGACACACACACACACACGAGCAAAAATGGAATTTTGTGTTGTAAATTTTTTTTTAAATTCAGAATAGAAATTTTTTTGTGTTTTTAATCTCACGTTTTCTTAACGTTTACATACTGAGCATCCTTCCAAGAGAACTATTTTAAAATTTTATGTATAAATGAAAAGTTTGTAATAAAAACTTGGACTTTTGTGTTTAACTCGCGTTGACAAAAAAGAACTTTTCGAAAGAAACATAATAATTTTATGGATTCACTCAAAGACTTTTTTCAGGAATATATTTTATATTAATTTAGTCTGTTTTTGCTCGTTGCAATTTTGCTCTGCAAAAAATCGACGCGATATAAATTGGATATAATTTCTAAAATAAAATTGCAAAAAGCGTTTAATTGCAATAAGAACCACACTCGATCCTCGAATCGTTAACGAATTGAATGTTTGAAAAAGTAGTTAAGATGCTAAAACAATGCATTTTTTTCTTTGCTGCACCAATGCCGCACGTGTCTGCATATTAATACGATATATATATATATAGACCTCTGAACATTCTTTCTTTTTATATTATTGAATGAATTTTTTATCAAAGCAGATGCGAAATTTTATGCGGCGCTGACCAAAAAATCAGCTGATGCGTTCGAAATATGAAAATGCGAACCGATCGGATACGATCGTCGCGGCGCGCCGCACCTGCTGAGATCGGGAGAATCGCCGAACGTATTTCCCATCGCAGAAAAAAATAAAATGAAACACGCGACACAGAAACTTTCTAGAATCCACTTTCTTCGGCTGCGCGTGGCGAAATTGTGTGTGAATCGAATCTTCGTATCTCCGAAAGTCACGTATGTATTTATACGTGACTTTATATACGTCCCGGGGCCGCAGGATATCGGTCATCGCGAGTAGTTGCGGACACCTAATTTTTCATTCGTCGTTCCGCATTAAAATTCGCGCGCGAACCGACGGATTTGTGTTTCAATTCAAGGCAACTACGTCGCGCGCGCGCGCGCGCGCGTAAGCGCACACGCGCAACAACTATCGCTATTTGTTCGCCGCGGCTATAAATAGACACGCTGTTGATTTACGAATAAATAGAGACAACGGCCGATCGATGTGTGCGTGCGTGTGTTAACTTCTTTATTATAGGACACACATTTTTATACTTAATTTATTTTCAATTTCGCGTTAACTTTGTCCGGCTCGCAAATGAAAATCGCACATTAGATGTATATTTATCCGACAAAAATTGTTCTTTTATCAAACTATTTATAAGATTTACATACATGTATATACATATATTTATAATTTCTTTAAAAACAAATATATATACACAGCAATAGAAAATAGATTAGAATATATTAGAATATATTAGATTAGGATGTAAGGATAAGATGTACGCGCGAGTCATCTGAGATATGTTATCAGCAATTCCAGCTAGCGTCTGATTGTGTCTTCTTCTTTCCGATTACAACACGTGGTTCAGTTCCCGATACGAGTTGGTTTATTACAGCGCCTGGTCTATGTATAGACGCATCTATCGATAAATATAGACGTGGTGTAAACATAGTGCTAGGAATTTTAAATATCAATGACGCCTCCGCCTTTGTGAGAGAGACAGAGAAAAAAAAATACTCGCATGGTCATTAAACCTAAGTTCTACAGCCGCCGAAGAACATCCGAAAGAGAAACGAGTTTTAAAATATGACAATCTTGACATGTTTTTTTTTTTGTTTTCTATTTTTCTGACGTTTATTACCTCTTGCTCGAGAATCGATTTTTTAACATTTTGAATTAAGAAAGAATGAACATCACAAATTATCGCGCGCTGCGCGTGCTGTCGTCTTATATTTTTCGTCGACTCGATTATTTAAAGATGCATTTTATTCTCATCGACGAACCTTGCAACGTGCCATCGTCAACTCCGTGCTCTCGTTCGACCGTGATCTTTGCCACACAGGAAATTGACGATTCCGCAGAAGTGAAATCTCGCTCATTCCCGAGCTAAATATATATTATATAAGTCGTCGTTTTATATTTTCAAAAGTCTTCGAGAATTACGACGGATTTTTCTACAAAGATTATTATTGTCGAAAGTCACGAAATACGCGCACAATTCTAACGTTAATAAGTTAACTAATATTTTAAAATAAACTTTCCGAGAATTTGCGAAACCCCGGCGATAATATGCTAAATTGCACGCGAGGCTATTAATATCGTTATTTATCCAGCTTGAACGATCCGCCTGTATCGTTTCATTCTTCCGGCCGAGTAAATAATGATCGAAAAAAAAAAACTGCCGAATACCGGCTATTAACGGCTGTTATTCGCGATTGTAAAAGAAGAAGTTGTTGTACCGTTGAATTGGCAAGATTTCACGATAATTTCGTCGTCGTATTCAAAGTCTAAACGTAAAAACACTTTAATTGCCAATCTATGTGGAATGATGTAACTTGGTCAAAAACTTTCCTTGCTGTTTCATCAATTTGAAATTTATCTATAAATAAACTCTCTCTCTGTTTCTCAATATCGAGAAGTTTGCAAACATTTACAGAAAAATTATTAGACTTTAATTTAATATATATATAAAAAAAAATAAACAATTTGGAAAGTGAAAGTTATATTAGACAATTGTTAATGGCGATAAAATGTATGAAAATAAAAAGAGAGAGAGAGAGAGAGAAAGAGATTGAATATTTAATATTCCAGCAACAAATATTTAACTTCCTCGAGATTTTTCAAGTGTTACTTCCGTTCAGTGAACCGGATGAAGACATGATAAATGTGTCTCTCATTTATATGCAATTGAAGTAACCACTAAACACATGTCTATTACGTGGAATGCGTACAAATCCCGTTTAAAATGCGCCACGTCAAGTCTTCATGAATTTATGAAAATGATGTAAGTTAACATGCGAATTCTAATGCGCCGAGCGTCCGTTTATATAGCTTATGATAAACTTGTGACATGCTTTCGGGTGTTTGCAATAATAACGTGTTAATGATAATACATATACATACATGACATTTTGATAACGGATGTTGAAACACTTTATTTTTGAAGAAAGCGTAAAGTCTGGAATAAATAAAAAAAAAATTTTGAAAGAGAAACTAATTTATATCTAACAAAGAAACATCCGAGAATTCTTCGCGATTCATCAGTTTTATCAGATTTTTTTCCCCCCGAGAATGTATGGGTGTGTAACGATGAGAACTAACTGCTTGGCTGCACCTCACGACGCGTTTCTCGGAAGATAATTTCGGGTTTGTATGTCAACGTCCTTCGATTTGCCGCGGCTGCAACTCAACAGCCTCGTTCTAATTCCGCAAATTTTTTTTATTGGTCGCGAAACAAAATATTTTTCACGAACAAATTTTCCCACGATTGCGCATTATATTAAGCGCGGCGCATTTGTGCGCGACGCATTGGCGCTCGTTCAGGAAAACAATTTGTGGAAGATTCTCCTCTCGTTTATTTGCAACGACTCGTTTTTGCAATCGCTCCCTCGATCACACAGAACTCTCGGCTACGCGCGAATACCACTTGACCGATCTTGCAAAATGAACATTCTGAGTCATAAAATATATTTTTTGCGATCCCGATATCACTAATGCACGATACGCTAATCTGAGATTTAAATATTTATAGACACGCGTGTGTGTATATATATTATGTGCGAATATAGTATATCAAAATGTTCCTTGAAATAAATTTATTTAAATGGTCCTTTAAATAATTTATTCGCTTATAATGTATTAAAATCACATCATTTACATAAAGAAGCGCACACACAAAAAACAATAACATGAAATTCCGATTGAATCAAACGCGAACTCTCGAACAATTGTGTTTTTCTTATTTTGCGCGGCGATAATAAATTGTTTTTCCACTAATTGAAGAAAGATCGCCAAGCGTGTCTGATGTAATTTTGTGTCGCTTACACTCTTGCGGTCTTATATAAGGACAGCAGGTTTTTTTTTTTTTTTTATTTTTTATAATCCGCGAGCTATAAATAAATGCACTTTGTCACGGGGAACCGATCTTCGTTATTACCGTTAATTACCCGTTTAAAGGTTAAGCAAGCTCATGGAGGCTGTGCAAAAGAGTCATTGCGCAACCGTAACCGCAAACGGCGAAAAATGACTACGGCCGATCGACGTCGATCACGCGAGAGAGGAAGGATAAAGCATCGCGCGCCGCGATCGCGTCGTCGTGATGAAAGAGAGGATTTCCTCGACTTTTGCTTCTCGATCGTACGTGCGACTCGCTCGCGCGCGTTGCACAATCAAACACAATCGGTCGGTAAAGAAAATCAGCTCGTTATGCCACACGGAGAGCTCTCGAGCCGGAGCTCCCTCAAGGTGGTCTCGTCTAAATATAGCCGAGTGGGAACCCAGAATAACATCGTCGAGAGAGCCGGCAATGACCAAAGCCCATCTCGTCAGTCTCACAAACTGGAATAAGCGTCTCGAGTAGCGGGTCGATTTCCGCCAATTGTCTTTTCATCCGGAACAGAGAAAGACGAGAAGATGTAATTCTACACACTTATATTTAACATAAGTTTAACGCAAGAGTTCTTTTCGCAAGGGAAAAAGAATCTTTTTTTACAAACGTAAAATATATTTGGATGGGTTTTTTAGGAATTTCTTTTTACGGAAAAAATTCTTTGCCCAAACCCTATTCATTTTCTTCTGACATGCGGAGTAATCCGCTCTTTTCAAAGTTGACCTAAAATTGATCTTAAGCACGAGAGGTCGGACTATAAAAACTGCGAAATACTATCGTAAGTTATTGAATGGACAGGTCATTGGCAGCTCCGTTTTCTAAATAATAGCCTCGTGACTATCAACAGGAAACCATACAAATGCAGGATACCATAATGGTATCCTGCATTTGTTTTGTCAAGACTAAAAATAAAACTTGATACCGAAACTAAAAATAAAACTTGAAAACCGAATCAATTGCTTTGTTTTTATCCAAAACAAAGCAATTGATTGGTTTTTGGATCTGTCTGGATCTGTTTCCTCCCTTTGACTCAGACCCGTCTGGACGTGCAGAACTGACACAATGCTTGATTTAAAATTGTTTACTTTGTGAAGTAGCGATTCTGATTTGAGGGCAACATTCTTTGCTTCTTCTTTATACGTCTGGGAAACTGTTTTTTTCTGTCAGCTTTATTATTCTGTATCATTACCGAGAATTTCAGGTAGTGTTACACTTAGCCATTCATGCGTTTTATCACGTCAAGTTCTGTAGCGCAGAAAAGTCGCCGATTAAATCAAACAGATAGTCGAAAATTTTGGGTTAAAAGGAAAAACGGCAAAACAACTTCATTTTGAAGGTCAAAAGAACGGCGTCTCCGGGGTCATTGCACCCTCGAGATGTTTCGTGTTACGATATTACTGATATTCTCGAACTTGTCTCAGGCAGTCTCAACGTTGCGAGAGAAATCGACTGCAAGTTTATCAATTAGCGCTTTGTACTTTTCAAATGGCGTGTATTAAAGCTCTGTGGTTTAACGAGTTACAGCTTTAAAATAAAATACTTTTACGATGATACGATATATTTTTGCATTTTGCAACAGTATTTCTCAAATGTGTTTGGTTCATGCTATTGGTCAGTTTATGAAGTTGGTCAGATATTGATTAAAACTCAGGAAAGTTATGAACGTTACATTAGCTTGCTGCAATCAACCTACTAAAAGCAATCGCGGCATTATTAACACCTTAGATTCTCGAAAGAAAAAAAAAACTAGCTCTCCATACAGTCAGGAAGAAGATGAAAGAGACAGCCTGGGCGGCGTGGCGGTAGTCGCTAAAGAACTGACCCTCACTGACTGTCACGTTTAATTTATATGTTAATGAGGAGCGCATGTCACCGTTCAACCGCCCATGCACTTCTTGGGGTACGTGCGACGAGAGTCGCCCCGTTCATCCACTCCTTCTCTGCTCCTCTTCCTCTCTTCTCTTGTCTCTTCCTCTGTCTACCCGTTCGCCATCGGGTTTATATTTAACCGCGCCACACACCACGCGCCAGGCACCGACTTTGCCTGCATTACTCCCGGTGCACATCTCCCTGTACTTTTTCCCTTCTCCAACTTTCTTCACTTCGTCGTGTCTCTCGCTTCTCTCTCTCTTTCTCTTTCGACCTCCTCTCGCCCTCTCGCGCGTGTCCTTTTCTCCTTACGGCGGTTTCTTTCTTTTTTTTTTTTTTTTTTTTTTTTTTTTTTTTTTTATTGCGCGGTTGTATACCATCACGCCGCGCATTTCACGCATACGCGAGTACTCTTTGAGAAAAAAACGCATTTGCGAGTCTTTTTCTCCAATGTGTAATGTTAGAAAAAAATTATCGACATCGCGAAGCGAGAGATGAGAGACACACGGCGGCACGTCACCACAAAGGCAAATCTAAATCAATTAACTACAAAAATAATTAATAATTTCGTTGTGCGTAATGAACTGACAGTAAACTCCTTAACGATGTAAGCCCGACCTAGTAATTAAAGAACACTATTGCGACCTAGATATTTAGTTTAATATAATTTTGTTGGTTTTACTTGGAGATCCATGAGAGCTTTTTTTTAGAAATATACAAACATTTCATTTGGAAGTTTTGTGCGTTATACATTTAATCTCGAAGGGTCGAAGGCGCGTATGCGCACTCATGTGCGCGCAATACGATTCCCATATACGAATTTCGAACTATTCGCTGAATAAGTGCCGTGTAGAACCGGACGTGATCGCGCACGTGACGACTTTGATTACACGCGTCGACGATCAAATTGCGCTCAAGTTGCGGGCGCACTTACTAAATAGTAAGTCCCGTTTGCGTGATTTCACGAACAAAAAACGAATAATTACTTCGATGAAAACGCTCGAGGGAAGAAATCAGCGCGAAATCGGTTAATTCTACAAATAATTCTGTAAATAAAAAAAAAAAAACAACACGAGTGTGTGACACTATTTTACACGTAAAAAAAAACTCAGACTATAACGCGTGTTCATACGTTCACGTAGAATTGTTTTTCATTGCAGAAATGCTCGGACTACAAGGCGTCGAAAGTGAGTACGTTTGCTAGAACAGAACCACCGGACACACAGGTGACGAAATCGGTGATCGCGCTGTTGTTGCACTACGGATGGAACAAATTCACGATCGTGAGCGAACGCGCGTGGTCGACGGTCGCGCGTTCGCTCCAGGAACAAGCGGCGATGAATAATCTCACTATAAACCACTACAAAATCGTGGAGGATCGGCACACGTGTTGCGAGGAGAGGTTGCCCTGCTGCCTTGCTGCCAGCGAATGGTTTCAGCTTATACAAGAGACCAAAAATATGACTCGCAGTTAGTTCACATTTCTTTCTTTACGTTTGCTCTGATTTTGCAACAGGACTTGATCGCCGTGCTTGCAGCGCAACAGAAATGAATCGACATTCATCTAAACATTGCAATATTGGTCTTAAATATTGTCGACAATCATCTCTTGCGATCCATCACTACTTTCTTTGAGTTAGAAACGCTTTAATGTTTTGATATTTGATGCTTCCGCGGTGTGTTGCATTAATATCTAAAAATGATTTCCGAATTTGAAGTATAGTATGGAGTGAGTATAGTGTGGAGAGGGAAGTAACGTAAGTAAAAATGATACTTGAACCGCGTTCAAGTATCATTTTTACTTACATTACTTCCCTCTCCATATTATATTCCCTCTTCCCTTCAATTTAACGCTAAAAAGTAGAATACTGGCTTTCAGAGCACTTCAGTCTTAAGTTGCTCCGATGAAAAAAACTAAGAATATATTGGACAATACGTCGGTATCAACTCTAACGCGGTTCAAATCCGGAAATCATTTTCAACTTTAATGTTTTTCAAATTAAAAAATTGATAAGACAGAGCGTATCTGAACTAATAGCCAGTTGGTATTTGCAAGGAGAAGTAAATTATTTTACTAATTTTCCCATGGAGAGGGAAGTAATGTAAATAAAATTGGGAAAATTAGTAAAATAATTTACTTCTCCTTGCAAATACCAACTGGCTATTAGTTCAGACACGTCCTGTCTCATCAATTTTTTAATTTGATATTCATACTGAACCAGAGGCTACTCCTCAACTGCATATCAATTTAATGTTTTTTTTTGTTTTTTATAATTTTGTTCTAACTTGAGTCATACTTTCGCTGTAATCATAAAGTAAACGATTTATTAATTGTTTTTTGCACACATTTTTCACATGAAACAATGTCGCACACAAGAAACTTCGTTTATACAATAAGTAATAACACGTGCCTTTATCATATGACACGGAAATTTTATTTGCTTTGTTATTTAATTTATCTTTATTTGTTATGTCAGTTTATATCTTCCTGGGAACGGCAATGTCATTGATAGATATGATGAACTCGATGCAAAGTCAAAGGTTGCTGGAAAACGGGGAGTACATGGTGATACACGTGGACATGATGACGTATTCGACGAGTGAAGCGCAAAAATATTTGTGGAGTAAGCGAATCATCTCTCGGGTCAAATATTTATTTATATCCGTTTGTTATCGTGGGAAAATAGTAAATTCTCTTCTCTTAAAAAAATGTTGCGCTATTTATAATATGAGAAATTACAAAATTAATTTTTTTAAATAAAAATTCACGCTAAGTGAATTATATATTTTATTTTTGTGCGTGTGCGCGATTCTTTGAACAGTCAATCATATATTATTAAATAATATATACAGTGTGTTCTCCTTCAGACTTCGACAGTCCGTCTTTTTAACGCGTCAATATGTTAATAATAATAATAATAATAATAACCCACTATTTTTTGCACAGAACCGGAACATTACAACACACTAAAAAACTGCCTGGAGTCAAAAGATTTTCTGAAGAAGGCACGATCGTTGATGGTGGTGGTGTCAACACCACCGACGCAAAATTACGAGGACTTTACCAAGAAAGTTCGAGAGTACAGTTCTAAAGAACCTTTCAATTTCACAGTTCCCACGCTTCTGAAAAAATATGAAAAGGTATTTTTACTTCTTTCTTAATAATTTTTTATATACGTACAAAATTAGATTCCACGTAGCTTGTTATCGAGATTTATAATACACTTCATTTTTAGTACGTATCGATTTACGCGGCTTATCTCTACGATTCCCTCAAACTTTACGCGCAAGCTCTGGATCAGCTGATACGAGATAGACCGGATCAGCCTGTCGAGGAACTCGCGAGAAACGGCTCTCTTATAATCGAGAAAATTATCGGGAATAAAACATATCAAAGTAAGTGTATATTATAACGTCCGATAGATGTGTAATCTATATTAATGGGATTAATCTTAAGTGGTTCGCGCGCGTACATACACACACTCGGTCTAACACTTGACATACTTGCTGATAAGTCAGGAGTGAGAATTAGATCGAGAAGATATGTAGATCTTTATCATTTTGGAGAACTAATGGATTTTTAGAAGAGAATTATGTATACGTATATATAAAACAATTTTCTCCGCCGTTGAAAATCAACATCGCCAACCGTCTAGAGACACGGTCTTTAATCTTCTCTTTGCCAGGTGTAAGCGGAGCGACCATTAAATTGGACAAATTCGGAGACTCGGAAGGCAATTTTTCAGTGCTCGCTCTAAGAGAAAAGTTCTTCATTCGTGACAATTTTTCCTGTGAGTACCAGATGGTGCCTGTGGGCCAGTTTCAGCAGGGTGATACTCTAGTGAGTGAGTTGTTTGTAATATTCGAGAAACATTTTTCAAACCGTACGGGAAACGAATCTGTTTTACGATTTACATTCAAATTAAACTCGAATGCGTATCCGCAATATCGAATAAAAACGACGGATCGCACACGCAGGTGTACAGACCGTCGGGAGCTATGGATTGGCCCGGTAAAAACAAACCAGAGGCTGAACCTGGCTGCGGCTTTCTTAACGAGCATTGTCCAAAGGATGACACGCAATTTCGTACCATCATTTCTATTGCTCTATTAATTGTACTGATCTTCGGCATGATAATCTCGTCATGCATATATCGAAGGTGGAAGATAGAACAAGAGATAGAGGGATTGCTTTGGAAAATCGATCCTAATGAGATACGCGGTTATCCCAGACCCGATAACATGATGTCCTCTCCTAGTAAGGTAAGGGGAGCGAGCGCGCGCTCGTCATCCTATTTAAGACGCGGACTTGGCTCCGTACATATATACGGTGTTTCTTTTATATATGTTCGATTTTTAAACATGAATGTGTGTAATAATTTGTAAACATTTTTACAGTTAAGTTTAGTTAGCGCTATATCTTATGAGTCGAGGTGCGGCGGTCAAGTTTTCGCTCAAACCGCGTCTTATCGTGGCGCGAGAGTGCGAATAAAAGAACTGAAATTCTCAAGAAAGAAAGACATCTCACGGGAAGTTATGAAGGAAATGCGCTATCTCCGAGACATTAGACATCCAAATATTAATTCTTTCCTCGGAGCGTGCGTCGAGCCGATGAGAATATTGCTATTCACTGAGTATTGTGCCAGAGGAAGTCTTAATGTACGTCACATGTAATCACGCGACATGTCACAGTGACAATTCCGCTGTTATTCATAGTGCTATGTATTGTTGCATGTAGACTCATGTGTGTATATAATGTGTATGTGTGTTTTACGCAATGATGCATATATAGCAACATGCTTTGTAATTTTAACAATGTTTATTCGTGAAAGTTCAAAGAAAAATGAAAATAAAAAAGATATTTGAACGTGTTCACTTAAATATCATCATTTTAATTATTACGTATTTTGCAGGATATTGTTGAGAACGAAGATATAAAATTAGATGATATGTTTATTACGTCATTAATTCACGATCTCATTAGGGTAAGTGTTCTTGAGATATAAACCTGCGATATAATTGAGTGTGAGCGAAGTGATATCTTATATAGAAACGAATTCTAATTCTGAACAGGCTATATCGTATATTCACGAATCATCTGTGCTAGTCTGTCACGGTAATTTAAAGTCTTCCAATTGTGTTGTGAGCGCACGTTGGGTGCTCCAAGTCACAGATTTTGGTCTTCATGATATGCGTCACTGTGCCGAGTCCGATAGCATCGGCGAACATCAGTATTATCGAAGTGCGTGACAATTTTTATTTTTGCAATAAATTTTGCGTGCATATACACTGTGTGAGATAGTCCGACGTCACTTTGATGTGTTTATTATCTGCCAATTGTCTCGTTTCAGACTTGTTTTGGAAAGCACCGGAACTGCTACGAGATCCGTCTGCTTCGATCAAAGGCACTCAAGGGGGAGATATATTTGCTTTCGCTATTATTCTGTACGAAATTATCGGACGAAAAGGACCGTACGGAAATATAAATCTGGAACCTAAAGGTAACGCGAGATATATACAAAAATTCGATTATGTGCTAAGTAGTTAAAAAGAAAAAATGACTATTAATTTATTTTATTAATGTAAATTGATAGAAATCATTGAGCGGATAAAGAAGTTCCCGAACGATTGCGAACCGCCGTTCAGGCCCAACTTGAATGTTCTCTCCGAATCAAAAGCAAACTGCGAGGACTATATCATTAGTATCATATCGGACTGTTGGGCAGAAAGCCCGGAGTTCAGACCGGATATCAAAACGATTAGGCGAAGAATGAAGAACATAAAAGTTGGAGGGGTTCGGAATATAATGGATCAAATGATGAACATGATGGAGAAATATGCAAGCAATCTCGAAGAGTTGGTCAACGAACGCACGGAACTTCTTCAGGAGGAGAAAAAGAAAACTGAGGATCTGCTGCACAGAATGTTACCCAAGTAAGTAATCTTCACTATTTGATCGAATATTAAAGAAAAATTCAGTTGTATTATTTGCAATATACAAATATTTTGTTTCAGACCTGTCGCAAATTGCTTAGCAAACGACATTGCAGTAGAACCCGAAGCTTTCGATCTGGTTACTATATATTTCAGCGACATTGTTGGTTTCACGGCGATGTCCGCTGAAAGCACCCCGTTTCAGGTATTCTTTCATGCACACTTCACACACATTAATAATATAATTAGCGTAATTAGAAACTAATTAATTGTATTGACGTGATTTGTGCTAACACATAGGTTGTAAATTTTCTGAACGATCTGTATACATTGTTCGATCGTATAATTAAAGGATACGAAGTGTACAAAGTAGAAACGATAGGAGATGCCTACATGGTTGTAAGTAGCGTTTCTCATTTAAAATGAGTAATTATGAAATAATATCGATTGTTTTTTTTTCTTTTTTTTTTTTTTTAATTCTCGGTACGTCATTATTCAGGTTTCCGGTCTTCCATTAAGAAATGGAGATCAGCATGCTGGACAGATAGCATCAATGTCATTGGAATTACTTAACGCTGTTAGAAACCACAAGATACCTCACCGGCCTAACGATACTCTCAAGTTGCGTATCGGAATTCATACCGGTAAGAGACAGATGCACTTAAAAAAAAAAAAAAAAAATTATATATATACACATAATAATACAATGAGCAATATTATGAGCGCGAGCATTGAAATTATAGGTCCTGTGGTGGCTGGTGTTGTTGGTTTAACGATGCCTAGATATTGTTTGTTCGGAGACACAGTAAATACTGCGTCTCGTATGGAATCCACGGGTCTACCATTACGAATACATATCAGCGAACAATGTAAAGAAGCGCTCGATAAGATCGGAGGTTACGAGATCGAGGAACGCGGCTATATCGACATAAAAGGAAAAGGAAGAGTGAAAACGTACTGGCTCACAGGAGCTACTGTAACTCACAGAATAAAAATGGAGGTGAATAACTTTATTATCTATATAGAAATTGTGTCATAATAAACTTAAAAAGAATTTTTGTTTCAAATTTAAATATTTTAGATATATGTAAGTATATGTATGTATTTTTTATATATATATTTCTGTATGTTATGTCTATAGTATAGTGCAAAAAAATATTTAAATTTAAAACAAAAATTCCTATAAAATTAATATTATTTATTGGAAAAATTCCCATCTTTTAAGTTTTTGTGACACAATTTTTATATAGATAATTTATAAAGTTTTATATATA
>QVOA01014423.1:0-26932 GCA_014825685.1 Pseudomyrmex cubaensis
TTTTTTTTTTTTTTTTTTTTTTTTTCGAATTCGTTTTACTCCCGAAAGCGCTACGTACCGTCCCGGTAATGAGAGCCAAATCTCGGCGTTCGTTTCTATTCCGATTCTATTCGGAATAGAATAATTCTATTGTACCACTTCGTCCTCGCATCGTGCATCGCGTGGGTTTCGGAAATGAAGTAAGATTGCTTCGGGGGATGTAAAAGAGGAGTAGAAGATTTAACGGTTCGTTAAAGATAGTGTGAGAACAAGTTTAAGTTTGGCCAACGTTAATCCCGGTTTCAACTCTTTCTCTCTCTTCTAGCTCTAGTAAGGTAGTAATTAATGAAGAAATTGTGAAACATTTTTAGATGTAATTTGAACTAGGAAATACGTATACGAAGCGTCGCCGTTTCGAGTCTAAGAAATAAAATCATTAAGCTTCCAGTGTAAAAAAAAAAAAAAAATTTTGAGACTTTTCATGTGCACACAAATACACACACACACACACACGTACATATATTTTTGATTATATTTTTATCTAATATACGACCGAAAACATGGCTGACAGAAACATTCAAACGGAATTTGATGGATAAATATTGATGAAGCAATCTTACTTCATTCTCGCTTACTCGATCACTAGATAGCCAGAAAAGTTTCCTCATTTATTTTCTTATAAACGAAGATTGTCATTTGTCCGTAACGGTGAGAGTTCGATCATTCAGTCACGTCAATAAATATATATATTTTGCGTTGGTCCGCGCGGCGCATCAGACTCGTTACACTCGTATATAATGTACTCGCATAACGACATGTAATCATTACCGTAGCGATTGTTCGTTTCCATTCCTCAATCGAGTTCTTTCATTTTCGTTTTTACCGTTTCTTCTTTTTTCCTTTCGTCTGCGTTCCATTATTCTTGTCTTTTTTTTTTTATTGCTAGATAAAACTCTAGCTAGACGTTAGAGAATTGTATTACTTTATAAGATTTACTTTATATAAGCGAACCCCTCGAAAATGGCGGCGAATCTCTTCCACGAAGTCGTGATCGATTATATTTGTACAGATAATGCTCGATATTAGCTTTTTTTTTTTTTTTCGTATCGATGATCTCGATCGATGCTTGCTGTCGGAAAACTTTCGGTGATGCTAATCGTGATGAACTGTTACACTGAAAAAAAGTTTTGAGACAACCAAACTATGGTAATCTCAACCAAAACTTTGGTTCTCACAACACTTTATTTGGTTCGATTTACCTAAGTTTGGTTATCTCAACAAAACTTTTTTTTTCAGTGTAGCAAATCTATTTGTTGTAATCATTGAATTGCCTTTTTTTATAGATTATAGATTCTTTTACGCGATCTCTTGTATTTCCGCACCATTAAACTTATTTTACATAATTGTGGCGAACTGATTGCAGGATAATATAGAACGTTCGAAATATGTTAATTAGAAAAGAGAGACAAGATCACATTTCTCTCGCTTGAATTTTTTATGCTAGAAATATGTACAAAATATATGTAAAAGAATCGACGAAGTTTTTCAAAAGCTACGTGAAATTACTTCGTAGAGAGCAAGTAGTACGATTTTTACACGCTACTTTGCTTGCTTTTTGTTTCATAAAATTTATATCACACACACACACACACAGCCGAAACTTTTCCGACTTTGCAACGTCAGTCGCGTAAGTTCGAACTTCGTTTGCTGACGATAATTTTTAAGCAGTTTTAACATAATTTTAAGTATAATTAAGATACTTATTTAATTTGTTTGTAATTTTCGCATACACAAGTTGGAAAAGACCAGACACTTGATGTTCGTTCTCGTCGTTTGTACCGTCAAGAGAGTAAAACGAAGAACGTGAGGAATAAGACTTACCCGTTTTGAGTTATAGCATTATTATTGCTTATCTCAGAAAAAGACCGTGCTTGCACACAAGTACAATTACGTTTAGTACAATTTAGCTTCGCGACAATTTACATGATGATTTTGCGGGTCCGCGCGACCCGCGATCGTTAATAGGTTTTCCGCTTCCTTCCCCTTCTGTATGTGACTTCTGTACGAGAGTTCAACCGCCAGAACAATGAAAGTAATTAAGGAACTTGGTTATTCGTTGCCACGTGGATTTTTAGGTAAAAAAAAAAAAAAATCTTCAAGCGATATCTGCTATAAGCATAATGTATAATGACATTAGAGTATATTACTTACACGTACATACATATTGTCGATAAGGGCGACGGTAGGAACACGACGGCGTTTTTTTTATCTTTTTTTTTTTTTTTTTTTACGTGGAGGAAATCCGTTACGGATACCTTGGTCCCCGGTGTAAATTTGAAAAAACTTAAATCCGGAAAATGGCAATGAACATCTTTCGACTCGAGCGAGTTTATTAATTAGAGTAAGAAATAAATATTTAGAAAAAAAACATAGAATATGATTTTTTTCGTAAAATCCAGCTTGTCGAGATAATTTTTGCCGTTCGTTTGAAAATCCTTCGGTAATGCGTAGGGATCTTCTGAATAGATCGTAGCGATTTTTAAAGTTTAGGAGAGGAGAAGTTTCTCATATATCGCGCGATGTTAAGAAACGGAAAGTAGTGTGGATATTAATCTCTCTCTCTCAGTTACATTCCTTTTTGAAATTATTAAACATATGTACGCGACGTATGCACATTTAAAAGACGACGTATTCTAGAGAGAAGATACATATTTCAGACACACATTTCGAGTCGGATGATGTTCAACGCAAAGACACACGTTCGTTTACAGCCGTTTGTACATTATTCTCTCTGACGCAATATGTACCACCGATGTTATGTAAAATTTGTTCTGTCTGTGTCACCGTCGCCAGTCAAGTTCTTGCTCGAGAGAGGGACGAACTAATGTAATAGCGAAGAGAAAACAAGAACCCGTGGAGGAAAAGCCCGCGCGAGTCTCATCTACTACACTATTATCGCTGTGAGATAAAAGAAAAAACCCGGAAGGTGTTATAGATGTTGTGCATTTTATTAAGAGTTTAACATCATGATGTTTAGCCGGTGGGGGCGGCCACCACATCGCTGGATCAGTGTTTCTCAAAACGTTGCGCGGACGGAATAAGGAAACGAAAGGGAGGGGAACCCAAACGGAGCGAAAGTGGGAGAGGGGGGGCTATATTCGCTATACTCGATGCGAAGCAATTTGATATAATTACTTCTCCGCTAATTAAAGCGCACGAGGCCCATAATATTCTCGAAATTTGTATTGTATTCTTCGTTTGCGTCGCGAACGACAAAGAAAAATCACGTTGAAACTTCACTCGTTCTCGCTCCGGCAATTTCGTTCGAAATGTTTGCGAAACAAAAAAAAAAAAACAAAATCATATCGCGCAAATGCAAACGTCGAAAATGACATCTGCATTCTCGTTTACTCGCGTGGTTTGCGCACGATTATATGACGAATAATTTCTGGAAGAATATCTCTAACAAATCAAGAACAAATTAATTTAAAATATATATCGCACACAATATAATAATAAAATATATATAATAATATATATAATAATAAAAAAAAAGATATTTAAAACTATAAAAAGAATTTAATTGAAAATTCGAGTTTCGTTACTTTGTATACTGTAGATAAATAGATAAATACATTTTCTCTCTTTCTTCGTTATAAGTTTTAATAAACTTAGAAGTGCATCAAAAAGAAAATTTGATATACAACAAATAGAATCGAAGTAATTTAATTTTCAGCGCGAGTAATCGAGAATCAGAACCGACCTTAACCCTTTCGATCGTGACGAGATTAATTTCTGGTTGTAACGGTTGACCAGCGATGCTTTGTCAATTAGAATGATAGCAATAAAACGCTAATTATCCTGCAGGGACGGGTGGTGAAAAACTCTTCAGAGTTTGAGAAGTCAATATAGTGTTTAGGTCTCCAGTGAATAATCTTGTCAAAGAAATTGAAGAAAACATCTCGTATTATTGTATCACACAAATAGGAAATACGATCCTCTTCTACTCTTATGTACTTCAGTTACAATACATATATATAGTATATACAATATACATTACAATAAATATATTTTTTCAAATCGAAAGATTAAAAGCCATACGAAAATTATTTAGTAGAACATGCATTGCGACGGTTTAGGAAAACTTCAGAACCTGTTCAATTCCAAAAATTAAAAAACAATTTTTGAATAAAATACTTAAAAATATTATTCGAAGAGCTGGAGACCTGAAATTCAAATATATTTCCAGTGTTCGTAAAACCCGCCCCTGATCGATCGAGTCCTCGTCGATCGGCAGAGGGAGAAAATAAATTTGAGAAACACTGCGCTGGGAAGAGAAAGAAAGATATATATATATATATTATATGCTCTATTACTATCTGTGCGAGAAGAAATCTATATTGCTGCGTGATATACGTTGTTTAATTTACAAAAATCGCGTCGGTCCGATCACTTTGCGTTTCGATTGTTCATGGATTGGTTTCACCGTGCGCGATCATCAGGCGCGGTGAAGAGAAAAGTCAAGATTGGCGCGATCGCGAGAGAGAATGAATTTAATGATAAATACTAAATCGGTATCTTATTCTATAAATGTTGGCTATTGTTAAATGTTGAATATTGTTCGGCGGAGAGCTCGCGCGTTCTCGCCCGCAGAAAACAATGCGTTCTCATCCCATGTATAACGTTGTTTCCCGTCGTGTCTTTCGCGATTCTTGAACCTTAAGGCAATTTTGAGAAAATAATCTCATCAATTTGTTCGATATCTTTTATCACAATAAGTCACTTTAAACACGATATTTTATCTCGCAGTGCGAGCTGTTATATTTTTGTTTGATATCTAGACACACGCACTTGTGTGAGTAAAACGTAAAAGAAACATAAAACATAAGAAAAAATAATGTAAAATACAATAAAAAACTATCATAACGCGCGTTTTTTTACGGGCGAGCGTGACGAACCCTCCGCGTTCTAATTGTAATCTAACTTCTGGGGATCGAGCGGACGCGCCGGATCTATATCGATCTCCGTAAAGAAAAATCACTGAGCATCCTTGGTCACAGAGAAAGAAGCTTCTGGTTTCCTGTCTCTTTCCCCATTTTTCTTCTCAAGATCATCATCACCTCTCTCCTATTCCTTTCTCTTTCTTTCGCGCATCTTTCTCCGGAACGTATAGAGTTTCTCTGTTTCTATCGGTAAAGCGCGATGTGAAAAGCGACGACGAATCTCGTGTTCCCCGAGAAGATTTTTACCTCGGGCCCTACTTATATTTTGTAAGCGCCAGAAAATCCGGGATTCGCGGGAAACACGAGTTGCGTCTTGCGCGCGCAACTCTCGCGATAATATTTTTCTCCCTTCGTCGTTCTCCCTTCATCTCAAATCTCTCCTCCGCCTCCAGCGAGCCGTTTCCGTTAACACTCTCCCATCTTGACGAAGTGCGAAGGGGACGACCAGTGGATGCAACGCAGTGATACTTTCAGACAATACATTACGATTAATTACACTTGTATTGGTAATAAATTAATCTACTACGATTATATTGACCTCGATTTAAAAAGAAAAATATACAATATATATATACATATATATATATATTCGATTTCGGTCAATGCTAAATGAATTATTATAATACTAATTGAGAAATAAAGTGTGCTCTATGTCACCGCGTGGGTTTATTTATTTCGTATCAGATATCCCCTCTCCGATCTCTCATGCTTACATTTACGTTATATATATGTTACGTCATATATATAATATTGACGATTAAAACGTGTGCACATTAATTATAATTTGTATACTGTTATATTTTATTTACCTTTACAGTATTATATAATATTGTGTATGCATTATTTGTAACAAATTAACAAAGAGTTGAGGCTCGCGAAATTTAAAACTAACAACGCGAAATTTAAACCGGTTAATATACAGGTTCTTATTGACCGTTTTAAATTTCGCGTTGTTAGTTTTGCAATATTTATAATATTGCAAATGTAAATAAAAAAATAAATAAATAAAAGTAAATACAATATAACAGCGTACACATTACTGTACATATAATATTTAAAATATAGTAAAGATAAATAAAATGTAACAGTAAATATTTACATTAATAAATATTAATATTTAATTCAGCTAAATATAAAAGATGAAATTGTTTTTTAAGCTGTTCGGAATGTTTATTTCTATATAATATTATGCGCCACTTCTTACATCTATCCTTAAACTGCCACTTGCACATACTTACGTATACTTGGTATATATACTTGGTGATTACTACTGTTATTGGCTATAACAAGTAATATATAATTAATATATAAGTAACATATATAATTAGCTGACAAATAAACAAAACAACTTTGGAATAAGAGAAAAGATTGAGCAGCCGAGTCGAGAGACGCGCAACGCCTCAGATCATTTGCAGAGTTAACCAACCCTGTGACATGATTTACCGGGGTCTAACGTACGGCGGGGCGCGTCGCATACATAATGTATGTGTGTCTTCCCTTCGGTGGACATAATTGTATGCGATATTACCCGAGGGAGCAGCGCGACTCTCTCCTCACGGCGGCGGCCGCGGTAACAAGGCATACCATCATCATTCGGCCAGAATCGACCCTCGTAAAGAGGAAACCACCCCCCGTCGGAGGCGCCACGCGGTACCGCGAGAGTCCGCGAGATCGAGCTCTCGGTTCTCGCGGTCGGTCGGCGCCTTTTCCTTCCACCCATCGGTCGGCGTGGCTGTCGTGCTCACCGGCGAACATGAAGGCGAAATATCGCCTTTTGATGCCCAATTACAGAGGCGCCGCTTCTTTATACGTTCCTTTCTCACAGCCGAGACGTCGCCGGCCCCGACGGTTTTACCACAGGAAAAGCTTAAATCGACGTCCCACGGGAACGGCGCGATTTTATCTAGAATGGAACGTTGAGATTGTGTTTGACGAGGAAAAATGATCCAACTAGAAACATATCCTCTCTTTTTCTTTCTCCTTTTTCTACATATATTTATAAAAAAATTCACTCGTAAGAAAATTGAAGAACAATAATCTTGATACGGAACAAATTTCGACAATATATTGAGTGAAATTGCAATTTCTAATATATAATCGTTTTTTTCTTAAGAGCACAACGGGAATAAGAGGGCGACCATAATTTTTGGCCAAACGAGAACAGGTCGAATTACTTTCCGCACAATGCGAGCGGCTCGTCCGCTTTCTTGAAACGAGCGGATGGAGCTGTTTTTATTAAACGTACGAGAGAGGGGACACGTAAGCGGCTTACGTCCTGCAATTAAAATGTTTCTTTAAATACCCACCGCCCCGACGTCTTTCGATTGTGAACGATTGAAGCGCGCACTTAAATCGCAGCTCGTTATACGCGACCTTTGCGCGGAATGATAACACACATAAGTGCGCGCAAAACGAATCGAGTTGCGATAATATCGACGATTTCTTTTCCGGATTTTGCGTTTTTTTTTTTTCAAAGCAAACTTTCTCCTCAAAAATATGGCAAATGCAAATCCGTACAAATTTCTTTTTTTAAACCTAGTTTAAAAAAATATCTGCAAAATCAACACGCTTGAACGAAAAAATGTACAACAGATATTGGACGTATATTTTTGTTTGAACTTATAATATACATTATAACATATTTTTTATTTTATACTTTTTTTCCGGATAATTCCAAGCAGAAGCGTTTGCACGAGAAGAGAAATCCTTCGTTTCTCTCTCGTTTCCTTACAAATTCCTCCAGTTACGGGGTCGGTTGGCTCCGCAAAACGGAGCCGATTTCGACGAGACGCCCGGACGGATATCACCGACGACGACGGTATCGTCGAGACGTGACGTACTTACGGGGGAAAAAAATCGGCGCAACGAGAGGAATCTTCCGCTCGTACTTGCAGATTCCTCCCGGGAGGCGACCCGCGAGGCTACATTCGCGGAGCCAATTTGCCGGAACATTAGACGCAGACGGTGTTTTCCTGCGACGGGGCATCCATTATTGACACTCACTTGCCATCATCCGCCGATGTCGATATTTTATAGAATCCGCGTCCCATTAAAATTCGCGGTATAGTCCCTTTCCTAAATTGGCCAAACTTGAAAATAGCCGTAGATTTAATCGGATCGTCTGTCGTTTTTCGATTTTTTAATAAACTGTACGGTAGTTTTCTCTCAAATGTACAAATGACCATAAAAAAAAACAGAACATAATTTTTTAACATATAAAGTAATTTTTATATATATATTATATAAAATGCAAATTAATTTACATATATATCAAATATATATACAACTATATATAAAATATATTTACAAATATTTAAAATATTCTATAAATAATAAATGTCTCTCTCCGATCCAGAGATTTTATCAATTGTACGTCCATTGTGCTCGCGACAGCGGATGCCTTCGAGAGCCTCGCGTAAGGACCATGTGTGTGGTCGAGATTCGAAATTCTGCTGACGACCGTCCGGGGACCGCAGCACGGCTGTGTATCAGTTAAGGGTTTTTGCTCACTGGAGCGTCCTTACGTACCACGAAGAGCCGGGAGGGCTCCCCAAGGATTTTGCCCACGCGGGCGCGGAACACAAACGACGACCAAGATTACACACCGTGTGCATATCCTACAATACAGATTCGTTTCTCCAGTAATTGAAAAAGATCTGTTTCTCCCCGCGAGGAACACGCGGAAGTGTCGCTCCTCCAGTAACGCATTAGTCTCGGGATGTTTCGGGTGCGACAACTTGTGTATTTTTACAACTAGAGAAATTGAAGTCGGTACGAGCTAATATGCCGCATGTATTTTTTCTCTCAAACGTGTAAATTAATACACGTAAATTTGAATAAAATTTCTAGTTCCATTATTAATTTAATTTAATTTATTATTTAATTTAAATAAATTCACACAAGATGCTTGGATTACATCTCGTACATATGAAGCACCCAATTTGCCCCTTTTCCTCCATGGAAATAAAAAATCCATTGCAAAAAAAAAAGACACTTTGACCAGAAGCCAAAATGTTTTTTAATAACACACTTATTGTGTATTACATAAAATTTGATAAAACACATATAACACATTATAAATTATTTATATAACAGATGATATGCAGAGTTTCATTAAGATAAAAAATGATTGCGCCACACACGATTCTTTCAGCGATCAAGACTTTTTATTAGAACCTTTTTTTTTTTGGATTACACTCGTGGTTTTTCACACACGCTGTCATCTACAATATGTTCACTGATGCAATTTATATTACTCTACTAATAGCGGTACTTACAGCTATGGCCTACGGCGTAAAGCGCGAGGGAATCATTTTTTTTTTTTTTTTTTTTTTTTACAATCGGTCTAAAATCGGCTGCGCAACGAAGTATAATTGCACCGTGCATATATATATATATATCGTTCTCGCGCGAGAAATCTCTATCGATCCTAAGCTACTACCGGCATCGACGATATCGCGACGACATCCGCGTTAGGTTTTATTTAAAAATTGATATACGCGTTCGAAAACTGAAAATAGCTTCTTTCTCTCTCTCTCTTTCTCTACACACGTATCGTCGGGAAAAATAACGAGCACAAACTTCGGAATATAAACCCACGCATCTTCGTTTGTTTTATCAAATCATCTTCGCATCTGACACAATTTCGTTCTCTACACGCGCGTTGTGTGCCGAGCTTTTCGCGAAGGTTACTAAAAACAATTACGACAACCAGCGTGAGACACGAGGCTGGATCGACCTGCGGGAATTCGCAAAAGTTTCGACGTGACTTTCTCCTCCTCGCTTTGTCAGTTCAATAATATTGCCAAGTGAATATCATTCTAGCGCTGCTTTATATTATAACGCGTGGCGCTGATCTCGCGCAAGTTTCGAGCTTTCTCGATTCGCGATCGATCTGTTCGCGCGCCAGGCTTGCGTAAAAGGACGAGCGCGCCGTTAAAACGACTTGTTGTTGTTCTTCCGAGCGAAATTTTTCTTTCACCCGACGAGGCGAAAAGCCTGTCGATGATAAAATTCATGCACGGGAAAAAAAGTGTTTTGAACAGTCAAGAAAGAACTCGCCGAAGAGCCAAACTGAAACTCTTGTTACACCAACACGACATTTTTAATCAGTGAAATCGAAAAATTTAGTAGGTCCAGCAAGTTCTTTCTCCGTTGTTCACAAGTAGTAACTAATTCTTCTAGCAAACGTGTTGTTTTTCACGTGCTTGCTTCCGAGCCGACATCGCAAATACGTGAAACGACATTATTTCCTAAACAGTTTGCTGGATGATAAATTCGTAGATTGTGCGCGAATGTGGGCCCTATACAAAACTGCCCGATTTCAGCGATGCCGCAAAGGTTGAAGCGAGTTGAAAATCGAAGAATTCGGCGCGGCATTGTCTCAACGCGTTTTCTCTCGCGTTACAAATTTTTCATCTAAATAAAAATTACATTATTTAAAATTTAAATTAATAATATATAACAGTTAAGTTTCTTAATTGATTTAAATTTTTAATTTTAATCGTATCGTATGTAATATTATATATTTTTTTAGGATATCTCTCTGTTTGCTAAAGTGAATGTGAGAAAGCAAGTACAAGCCCATTGTTGCGCCGAACTCTTAAATTTCAGGACAAAGAGATCGACGAGTGTGCTTTAAGGCAACGTGTCGCAAGCTTACGGAACGAGAGATTCGGGTTAAATGTGTCCTCCGTCTCTTTCTCCTCTTCGATTAATCCGACCAGCTAGCTTGATTAATTGGTCGGCGCGGACGGACTGTGGACTTGGCCGTAAAACATACCGCGTGAAGGACGGCAAGCCGAGCAATCGGAACCCGCCCTTTCCGCCGCTGACTCGTTCCCTGCAATAATTATCAGCCGGTAATTAGCGGCAACCTCTCGTATATATAGTGAGCACCGACGGATGCGCATAGCGTTATGTAAAAACTAATCGTCCGCGGTATCGGGTTTTTCCTCTGTCAAGAAAGAACTGTGACAAGGTGAAGCTTCAGTAATGGAAAGCTTTAATTAGTCCGATCGTAGAGTAGATATATCTACACCTTGTGGTCTGACGTAATTCCAACGATAAAATCATGCGAGCGCGAGAAATTTTAAACTAGAGAGAGAAAGACGATAGAAATTATTATTTTTTAGTTACATTTACACGTTTAGAGGAACAGCAAAATTGCAATTATACAAAAACACACGTATCGATATAAATAATTCAAAGAGCGCGTATTTCCATGCGTCCGAAATTTATGAAAAGATTTTATTCAGCCAAAATTGGCCTCTTTCGGCTAATTTGCGCGGACGATCGTTAGGTCGGGCGAGATTGAGGGTCGACTTGTTCTCGCACGAAAGGCTGAAAAGCTGCTTGTTGAAAAGATCGTGCGGTCGCGCAGAGAAGGAAAAGAAGAAGATCGAAGAGAGAGCGCGCGGGCCTCTTTTTCCCCGAAGGCCTGTACGTTAGTCAAAGAGCCTGCGTTCACCGCCAATGATCCTGTATTCGCATTCATCGCGCCGATACAGCACCTATCTCGTTATTTTCGGCTTACGCCCGCGTTGAATGGGGCCCACCGATACTATCGATATATAACGTACGTACGCGCGTGTACACATGTACGTGAATGCGCCGTGAGTGTGCGAGTGTGTGTGTGGATGCGCCGCGTCTCCTCTGAAACGCGCAAGTGGTATTTGCAACCATGTTCTCTGTGCTTACATGTTGTATCGTTGCGCGTTTATCAAATATCATCGCGACAGGAGAGAGAGAATACTTACGCGAAAAATACATCGTCTGCATTTTAAGAAAAACATAAAAATTAATTTTCGGAGATTTTCAAATTACAAATTTCGCAAGACATTAATTTCTTCGGGCATAAAAATTTTTATAAAATGTTTGTTAGCTCGCAGATCGTATCTCTCTCGATTTCTAAAGTTTATATAAAATTAGTTATCTTCTTTTTGAATAAAATACAATTATTTTGTAATTATATATATATATATATATATTATTGTAATATCTATTACAAAAAATATGAAATTCAATAACTTAATAAATAATTTAAATTTATATAAAAACAATTTATATAATATATATATAAAATATTCTTATTTGTACAATTGATGTGTTAATGCAAACAATCTACTGTGTACGATATATCTACTCTTTGTAAGACAGCCGCTGTTTAACACAAATAAAAGAAAACTCACGCACGTTACTATATAAACACCGCGAAGCGTGTTCTATCGTCGAGTTCGCAACTCCGTTGAGCGTCGCGACGCCGACGGAAACTCCGACTGTGCTTCGCGGGTACGCGCAAGCGTCGGCACAAATCACGCCCCTCGACCGACCGAGAGGCCACCCCGCGCCCCATTTCAGCGTTATTACAGCCTGGAAGATCCACCCCTCCCCCGTCCCGCCGTCTGAATATCAAGGCAACCCTCCGCGTTCCCACTTAACACTCCGGTCGCGACTAATTACTCTAATTAATTGGAACTCCGATCTTCTCGCCGGCCCGCTTGATCCGCGCGGGGGTAGTTACTAATTAATTACTAATATCAAAATGGTGTGCGCGCAGCGCTTTGAAAGCGTAGAGCTCTCGCGGCCGCCGCAAGCTCGACCGTTTCTGCGGAAATAACGTGTAAATGTAGCGCGAGAGGCCGCGAAAAGAACTCGCGCGAAACACACAAATTTTTCGCGACGTCGGCCACGCCGATAATTTACGTCGCGGAAAAGCACTTTTCGTGCATACACCTTGATATCTAAACGTCAAGTCCGATTTGATAGTAGTGACACGTTGATCGTCACGAGAATTAATAAACATAGAAAGTACAAGATCTTTCGCGTTGCTTACACTTTTTGAACTTAGACCAAGACAGATATGTGTTCAAAGGAATAAAAAACCGGAGTCAGTAAACAAAGTCAAACAGATATAACGTCAACTGTTAAAAAATACAGTCAGTTAATTTTAAATCAGGGACAAAGTAAGATACTAAATTCTTTTCTTCGGCAAGAAAAAGAAAAACGAAATAAAATCCGTAAAAAGTGTAAGCAACACGACCAGATCCACGTTTGCACGTCAGAAGCGGCTCAAAATGGTCTGAAAACAAAAGTTTCGCGCACTTTGTGTGGAAATAAAAGTGTTTAGCGACAGATCCGAAGGGTGTTCGAAGGAACGCATCTGTAATATAAATTTCGTTTTGGAGTGTGATTTGGTTTTAAGAAACGCGAACTAGAGGCGTTGATTCAAGGCAGCTGTCAAAGCTTGCGACAAATTCACGCCTCGACACATTGTGTTATGCGCCTCTGGATTTCGTTGTTAAACCGAAAAAAAACAGTTCTCGATATATTACAAGTGTGCTGTATTGATTCTCCACGTGTGTTTATACAGAGATACTCTTTTGTTTTCATGCAAAGTGCCGCGAAACTTTCGCGAACTTTCCTCGCTTTTGACGTCATTGACCCAAGATGGCCGCGGAAGGAGTCTTAATTGGAAATGTTGTTTCTCTTTGGCGAAAACGGCATAGAAATGTATACATTCCCGCTTTCGCGACTCAAAATGCGTTCTTAACTCATTACGGTAATTTACTATGTGTTTATAAAGTAAAACAATTTTTATATTATACAAAAAACATTAAACTATACATATATCGCAGAGTGAACATTACATTAGTCTGATATATTGCGATAAAACAATGTCCAAAGTTGTAAAATCAAACAAAACTAAACTTAATTAATCAAAACAAGATAGGAGAGGCTTTTTCTGATGAGGTAGAAAGACTATAGGAAAGGTGACCTGTGTAGAACCGTGATCCACCGGGGGTAGTGGTTAAAAGAAAAATTAATAAGTAAATTTCCGTGACGTTTCGATCTTTATTTAAATCATCTTCAACCAGACTAACTTATAATTACTTAACTTATAATTATAATTTTATAAAAATACATATTAAAGTATATAAAATACATAAATGTTCAAGAAAATACGCGCCTTGGAAATTCAAAATTGTAATCGCGTATCAACCGTCAGGAGAAAGATCAAAACAAGAAAACGCGCAAACAAAGATTGTTTTGACACGTTGTCGAGAAACGGCTTCTATAATGTAAGGATCAACGAAAATCAAAGAGGACATCGAAAACAGGACACGTTTACGCTCTCTTATATGTTCGTCTCACTTTTATCTCAGACTCCGGCTTATCAAGATACGTGTTATTCTTATTTTGTATTTGTGATTGTGTGTGTGTTTGCACTGTTTCGAGGATGGTCAACGGTTTTTCGATTTACCAGCCGACAGTGAGTGTTTTTTAATCTTTTTTTACTGTTTAATTTATTCAATTTTTGTATAACAAAAAGAATTTAGTATTTTACTTTCTTCCTGACTTAAAATTAACTGACTGTATTTTTTAACAGTTGACGTTATATCTGTTTGACTTTGTTTACTGACTCCGGTTTTTTATTCCTTTAAACTTTTAATTATTATTAGTAACATTTCTACATTTTTATTAGTTATCTCCTCTTTGATTTTCGTTGATTCTTACATTATAGAAGCCGTTTCTTGACAACGTGTCAAAACAATCTTCGTTTGCGCGTTCTCTCGTGTTTTGATCTTTCTCCTGACGGTTGATACGCGATTACAATTTTGAATTTTCAAGTGCATATTTTCTTGAACATTTATATATAATAATTATATATAAATATTTAAATATATAAATATAATTATATATAAATATTTAAATTATATATAAATATTGAACATTTATATATAATAATTATATATAATTTAATATGTAGTTTTAGTTTTATAAAATTTTATGTACCATCTTATATTATTTCATGGATGTATATTTTATATTCTATCTCTTAGTCTGGTTGAAGATAATCTAAATAAAGGTCGAAACGTCTCGGAAATTTATTTATTAATTTTTCTTTTAACCACCGGTGGACCACGATGACTCTACAGATCATCTTTCCCATAAACTCAATTAAAACTAAATTATATGAGTGTACGCGCGGGATTCTTACACAGTTTACAAAATTAGTAATTTTAATTAACACACAAAAAATGAAATTTTAAAACAAAGTTTACAACAGTTGCAACAATTTTTAGAAAATTATTGTATTTTCGCTATATTAGCTAATTATATATATCGATTGTGACTCTTGTCAGAGGTTTCTCTCTATATTTCATTTTCTCTATATTTCTACATTTTGTTCGGAGGCTAATTTGCACGACAAATCTCTCGCTCACCTTTCAGAACATTTAGATGTCGGTAGTAAGCATTACCGTGCCAGGTCTCGGGACTTCTCGCTGGCGGCAATTCCGGCTTTACGTCGCGCAGAGACGCAGCTTCCTCGGCGATCTTTTCAGCTTCCCGTTCCTAACATAACAACAAATGTTACGTTTACTTTTATGTTAAAGAAAGACGCGTGTATATAAAATTGGAAAATTGAATTAGCACCGAGGTGCTGCTTTAATATATTTTCCAATCTTCATGTATTTTCTCATCATCTCCATTAAAGCACATCTTACCGCGTATTTTTGCCACGTAATTATTGCTATAAGATATACGGTAATAATTCCGCAAATTCTCTCTCCCGTTTCTTTTATATTGCCGGAGGACACAATGTCCCGAGCGTCACGAACGATGACGTTTCACAAATAACGCGCGCGAGCCTTCATCGGCGCCAATGAATATATATTTTTCATTCGGCATTAAGAGGAGTTCGTGTCGACGTTTGGTCAGCCATAAGCGAGTCTGCAATAATATCGTCGAAGGAAAACGGCCGTTTGGAAAATAGGAATCGTCATTTTTGTGGAGACAGGTGGCGGTGGGCGGACACGGGGATGGGCGGCGAAGGGCGTAAAGGTCGGCAAACAACCCCCACGATATGTCGCGGCTCCTTGACGTAATGACAGCCGTGGAAATGGATGACGACCCACTCATCCTGATCAACCCACTCACGTATGCAACGATGGCTTGCTCGGGCAACGATCTACGGGTACAATCTAAACGCGCGACTCGAGTCCGAACCGGGACAGCAAAGCGCACGGTGCTTTATTTAATGCTTCCGTCGATAACAATCGTCGAATTACTTAAATTAATTCCGCCACTGTCGACCATCGCGCGCGCCGACCGTCGTCGTCGCGCGCGAGCGAGCGGAAGCGGATCGATTGAGGTGAATTATTCACTCGGCCAGGGACGAAACGAGCAGTCATTCCGCGTTCGCCTGCTTGGCCGATTAAAAAGTCACGGGAACGCGCGTTTAATGTCCGAAGAAATGGGGTGGGAGTAGGTTACACTCTGGTGCTCGACGAAGTTTCGTAAAAGGGTATCGCGCGATATTTTGCGTTACGACGAATGTCTTCTCGAAATTTCTGACGTGTCTAACTACCGTCGGGAAGGTTCAAGAATTTTTCTAGAAATTTAAGATTATCAAAAGCTGGAAACTTGTTTCAAATATATCCGTTGAAGCGCGTATTGTTGCTACGCGAAAACATGCTTCTAATTATTATTTTGCAATTGCAAATCTGTCCAACCCCCGCACGTTATGTCGTGCGATATTAAAACGCGGGATTCGCGCTTTTTTGAAGCGCGTTCGCAGCGATTCGCTGTGCGGGCGACTTCAAAGGAGGCGACGTTTATTTAAAAATCAGCACATGTGTCGTGGCTTACCGATTTCGTGTGTGTCACGTGCGTGGCGAATAGACGCGGGATAGAAGGACGCGGGGGAAACTCGCGAAAGGAGCGACACGCGAAGGAAATAAATTTTTAACGAGCAGCACGATCGTGCTTTCCCGCGTAAACTCGCGGCTTCTCGTTAGTCTAAACGCGTTTACGCGAAATACGTCAGGCAACCGCGTTACATCGCGAGCGAAAGCGCCGAGTGTGAACTTCATATAAGTTTATACGCGCTTTATACGAGAGAAAGCCACTCCTGGGAAAATAGGACGACTTGTAATCGCTTTATGTGCTTCAAATACAAAGTGCGGAAGAGTTAATTGCATAAGAGCGAAAATAAGTTATACGAAGTTCTCAAGAACAAAGTCGCTTAGACGAGTCGCGCCTGTAACTACGTGGCTGCAGTGGAGAATCCAATATATTCGTAACGCGACGAAGAAAGGAAAATAATTTTTTTTAATTTTTGAATAAAATATCTTGAATAAAATTTTGTAATTTATTTTTTTTCGAATAATTTTTACGAGAGACAGGTAAAGCGCGTTGCGCTTGAAAATAACTTGGAGACTCGATTGTCAATTTAAAAAAAAAAAGCAAGAGGAACGAACAAATTCGAATTAATTATCGGCATCGCGTGATCCAATTATCAAGCGCAAGTTTTTCAAGAATAATTAACCGAGACGACGAAATTCCCGTCGATTTTTCGGCCGTAACGAGCCCCGCGATTTGCACCAGCTAATGCGCTATAACGAACATTTATTAACTGCGACGGCAACGCGATTCTCTCCCCTTTTTCCTCTCGCTCGCAAAGAGTAAATGTAATCATCGTAGCTCTCGTCGCTCGCGGTTACGTGACGTTGTAATCGTCACGGTGGCATAAAAATTTCATGTCGCACACACGCGAACGTTACGGCCACAATCGACTTTAACTGCCCGCGCCGCTTCGAGGCGGTTCCCTATCGCGATTCGTGCATCTCGACGATTATCTGCATGTGTGTACACACACGTGTATGCGATACTCGGTGTGTTCTCGATTAAGGCATATTCACACGTCGAAGTAGCTCTTTCACGCAGGAGTTTGTGTAATTTGTTAATTTCCGTAGTTCGCGATTTGACGAGAAATTGGGATATGACGAGCTCCAAATTTCTCTCGTTTCGCATAATTGTTTGAAAATTATATGTAAAACGCAGTCTTAAATTTCAATTTTCTTGAAGATTAAAATGGCTCGGTAAGAGAGGGATACATTTTCATTTGTAAAAAGATAAAACAAAACAATTTACATTTAAACCCTCCCCATGTATGTACGCGCATAAATTGCGAGCTAAATAATGGCAATAATTTGTGTAATAATTTTATATCGCGTATAATAATATGTGAATGGTCCTTCAGGCGCGCACATAGCGAGGTAGTCCGGACATTACAGAAGAGATACGGTCGTGCACGTAGTACAAGCCGCGTGCGTGTTATACTTGTAAATATAATGACTACGTCGAAAGAAGCTCTTCAATACATTGTAACGCGATAAGCTTTGATTTAAAATTTCACCGAATTAATAGTCTCCGAACAGGGATTTATTTTATTTTTTTTTTTTTTTACAAATGGCTTGCGCGCACGCGCAAAGAAAACTATTATTTGTTTTTGATCGAATTTTTTAATACTCTAGTAATTCGCGTTCCCCCCCCCCCTCATGCTGTTTGGGATTTCGGATAATTATGTTTTGTGTACAAAGAGAGAGACAGAGAGAGACTCGCAAGAGGGGAACAGAACGGGGGTCCGAAAGGGGTCGGCGCTGTCTATTGTGAAGTAATTCGACGAGGTAAAAACGTTACGGAGGGTGACTTTTGTTCGACAGGCGCGATCCCGAAAAATACACTCGCCTCTATTACGTTTAAGCTTTTCGAGACGGACTGTCTTTCTCTCCGAAAAGAAATCTGTTATCGATTCTTGTGATTTTGTGTAGCTTCATTGTTCTTTCTAATTGTTCTCTTTGTTTTAAAACATTACGAGTGAAATAAATTGAGTGAAAAATTCACGAAAAAAAATTATTAGCACAAATTTTCAATTATTGACGTATTCTGTAGAATTATTTTTACAAGTAGATATTTTTGTATTTTATAATTATTATTCAGTAATATATCTTTTGTGGAAAACAAAAACTGTTCTCATTGTTAATCGCGTTATTAAATCGGAACAAATCGTCATCTCGCGCCACGATTACGCTGCGAGAATGTTTGTTACAAAGCAGGTGGTGGATGTGTACGCTACAAAGTCGATACGCGCCCGCGTTACATACATACATCCTTGGGGATATCGTCGGCACATATGTTCGCCGTAATAACCGTGCAACCTCTGTGTACGCGAGCACGGATTCGCCACCGTGCCCGGTAGCGAATCTGCTCTCTCTCTCTCTCTCTCTCGTGAAAGATCAATTCGCCACGCGATCAAATGCGATCTTAACCCCGTATGCTCGAGAACGGATTAAAAGCGGTGAAACGCGAGGAGGCCGCCGCACGTCATGGAGGAGGCTCGCTCGTCGGAAGATTTACAAGCTCCTCCCCCTCCTCCCTTTCCCTTTGTCCCTTTCGTGATTGTAACATAAAAAATTAAGCGAGACAGGAGAACGCCATTTCAGAGAGAGAGAGCGCGCGCATTAATGTTTGAAGTGGATTTTTCTTGGATGTGAGAGTTACTTTTAAAAAGCTCTCGGAGAAAATTACGAAAATTTTTAATTTTTGTATAAATATACACGTCTACATGTGTATTAAAGTAATTCGCAATTGTTGTTAACTATAAAGAACGGAAAAAGTGTTTTCGAAATAAAAACACTTACGTTAAATATGACGAAAAGCGCTGTAGTTCGCGAGCGGAACAGGTGTAACTGTGTGTTCCTCGTCGTGTGACGCTCCTCTGGGGATATTCCCGGGGGTATCTTTCCGAGGGACGGATTATCGGAGATAAAGGAGCGACCGGCGGAGAATTATGAAGAGGGAGCGGGGGACAAAAAAAAAAAAAAAGATCGCCGCGAATCATAAAAAAAGATGCCGAGCGTGAATTCGAGGCATGTAAGCCTCTCGTTACGTTATCCACCTCGTTATTACATCGCCGGGGAACATGACGTGTACGAATGTTGTATCAGGCCACGCGTGAATTCCGGACGATGTATGTGTAACGAGAACATTGAATCAACGCGGCGGATTGTGGGGTGCAAAATCCACGAAACGTCAAGATACACATATGTCAGAGGTAGGAATAGTAGCGGAATTTATCGCGCGCTTTCTCTGCGAAATACTCGCAGATTTCGTTTGAATTCTCGCACAATCTTCGAGATAAGTTACAGCGGAAGAGACTTTTGCAAATATTAAAAGTGAGAAAAAAAACAAGGAAAAAAAGATTTGAAGATACAAAACAAGTACATGAGAGAAGAAAATGTAATAGGGGAGAAAAAAGAGAAAGAGAGAAATACACAATAAAACAATTTCCATGTATCCATCCTGTACGCGCGAAAGTAAGATGAAAGGAGGAAGAGAAGACACAATCGAAGAGGAGCACCGAAGAGGGTTTCCCGCTTGCGGATGAGTTCCGTGTTCTCCCATTTGTAACTCCGTTCACCCGGCAAAGTAGGTAGAAATCCTGCCCTCCCCGTGTCTCTCCCATCATCGAATGCCACCCCCGCTTATCTGGGCGCGCACCAACCCCCGTCGCGACGGGGACCACGGCGCAGCATCCGGTACCATCCGGCGGACCCGAACGAAAAGCCCGCCCGACCGACACGACCGTCTGCCCATCCTCGCGTTATGGCGCGCTCGATTGTTTCCAGCCCCGTTGATCCAATAAAGGATTACGGCGAAACAATCGTAGCGTGCAGCGCGCGCGGACAGCACCCTCCTCCTCCTCCTCCTCTAACCCTCTCGCGCCGCGCGCCGCCGGTGTACACGATGGCTTTTACGTTAACGGCGAAACTTTCGACCCAGACGTGCACCGAATGACGCCCGTGAATGCGGTTGTATTGCATTCGGATGGTTTTCTTTTTTTTTCCGCGAACTGCAATTTTTTTCGCGAACGCTGTTTTTACGGATTCACGAGTAACGACTAATAGCGGCCGGTGCGAGAGCGAGTGGTGGTTGATGAAAATGTCGAAAATTAATGCTGCTAGATTTTGCGCGAAGAACGAAGATAAATGAGAACACGTGGATAAAGAGACGTTACTTTTTCCGCTCTTTATTGCTAAATAGTTTTATTGCTGAATAAAAATTAAGATGGACGACGGGTTTCGTTGCTTCACGTAAATTTCTTAATCTAATCGCCTTGTCATGGGCTCGCAACGAGCATAATACACTGTGCTGCGAAGAAAGTGGAGAAGTAACACACAAATGTGATCTCTCAAGAGTGGCAAAGGGGGGAGAGTGGGATGTGCGCGAACGCGATTGTGAAGTCGAACGGATTGGGAATGTGCACACACGTGGCGCGCGGAGTTAATACGCAATCGCGTTAGTCGAAATCGCTTCCGGTCGGACGGTTTCGCTCGAGTTTGCGGGCCGCCCCGGTATTATGCCGGGAAATTGATTATACTCTCGATAATGCCGGATTTGGCTCCGGAAGAGCGTTACGTGTCCGATGGCGCGCGCGCGCGGATCCAAGAGTTACTCTCGCTCCCAATTCGTCGGGCATTATCGGACGGTTTTTTTCTTTTTTTTTTTTTTTTTTATTGTTTTGTCGTTCTTTAACGTGTTTTTGCAATTGTGTATTACGTATAGATTTTTGCACGTAAATTTTGCAACAAACTCTTCAGTAAAAAAAACTTACAGACTTCGATTTCTAAACACACGATGGAAACGTTTTGTTCGGTTTGGATAAAATGTTTTCTTGTTTAAGACAAAAAAATGTGACAAGCTCTTCTCCGTTTCTTTGCTTCCCCCAACTTTTCTCCGGACAGGAGGAATTTCTTTTTTCACATTATGCAGATCGTAGAAGGGGTTACATGAAATGACGGACGGAAATGTTGGCGTTCACCGCTGCGAAACATTATTTGCAGCTTCTCAATTTCGCGTGTGAGGTATAAAACAATTTTCGCGTAAGCTCCTCCATTCAGGTGGCCATACTGTGAACACCGTAACGGCGCTAACGAGTTTCGACCCGGAGAGAGACAGAGGGGGGGTTTTGCATCAGTACTCCGATGCTTTTCACCTCACATAACGGCCGTCATGGAAATTATTTTTTTCAGCTATTTGGGCAAGTTTCGTCAATACGTATTGATCCTTGCTCTCTCGTGCCGATAAAAAGCGTTTATGTCTGATACTGATCAAATTCGCAAACCGCCGTCGCCTTTTCACGCCTTAATTTATTATCCATTGTCTATGTAGTTTTCGAAATTTTTCACGAAAATTCGGAAGAAAAAAAATCATCTAAAAGAGAGATATCTTTATACATTGTTCTTAGAATCTTTTACAAATTTTATTCTTATAGAATACTTTCTGTCCATGTTGGAATCACGACAAGAACATTAAAGGATTAATGCGGAAGTCATGTAGAGAACATGTTTCGTCACCTTGATCAAGAGCGAAGCTGCTCTTAAAAGTTAAAGCACCATGGAAATTTAGGCGGAAGAGTGAGAGAGAGAGAGAGAGAGAGAGAGAGAGAGAGGAAGGAAGAGATGCGGGGGAAAATAGCAGATAGCGAGAATTGTATTGGATTCGAGGGTCCCGGGGCGGAGCTGGTCCGGACTAACGATTATAATTAAATCAACAGTTGCCGCCCTCGACTTCCATGGAGCGAACCTCCATTTCAGAAACTCGGTGATGTTATATTTCTCAGCCGAGATGTGTGTGTGTGTCTGAGTGCAAATAGAATTAAGTAAGAGGTAGCCGAAGCTGAATTAAACGAAGGGAAGAATGAGACACCGCGCCGTGGAACTTTCCACGTTCTGTCTCGGCGAATTTTGGCGCCTGAGACGTTGAATTGCGCGGAGCAGGCTCGTGTTCCAAACAAGCAACAGTCTTACTGCATGTCTAATAGATGCTACACGATGAAATATGTTTACTTTAAGCAAAAAACTCGGAACGTTTCTGCTTGTTAATTTTTAAACTCTAAAGAAAAAATAGAAAATATATTTTTTCGCTCAACAAATGTTCCAAACTTCAACGACAAAAGTTAATTAATACAAAAACTTATATTAGTATGCTACTGTACCATTATAATTACAATATTATATACAATATTAGTATACCATATTACATTATATTACAATATTAGTATAATATTCTAATATATTATACTATTAGTATAAATATTATAATGTTATACTAATATTTTAAAAGTGTAAAAATGGATCTATGTAAAATTTTGTTATTAGACAAAAGTGCCAACTGTCGTATCGTTCGACGTATTATGTTACTTGACATTTCAACTTAGCAGCAGTATCAACATAATTAAAAACGCTACGCTTTTCGGTGAATCAGCAGTACATTTGCATGATGAAATAATAATTCGTTCGACAAAATGTTACCAGGTTAAACTATCTCTCGAAGATATAACGTGGATATACGACACGTCATAATGTGTGTATGTGTGTGCGTACATACGATAGTCGATTTAATCACAGAGCGTCCCGAAGGGTATTCCGAGGATATAAGGTCAGAACTTGGCATTTTGATGTAGCGTAACTTCAATTGTGCTCACCGTTTCTTATAAATGCCAAACGGGTGCTCTTTAATTAATGCAAACGACGTATAAAAACCGAAATGTCAGGTTGTACGCAGGGGACAGATGTAAATTAGGTCACCATGGAATTTGTTTTCGAACACGTGGAAAAAAAAAAAAAGAAAGATTTTTGTATCACCCCCCTCGCTCGTAGCAAGAGAAAAGAAGTAACGCACTCCTCTTAGCGAAACCTAATAGCCCTCCAGACGGTCGGGGGCGCAATTAAAAGTTGCGGTCGAAACTAACTAAACCAGCCGTAGTTTGATTTAAACGTTTCCTACCCCCGTTACGCTCTCCTACGTGACGTTGCTTAATTGCATTTAAATGGATCGCGGATGAGGCGGCTCCGTGGCGGTATCTTCGAAAGCCCGGAGAGCTCGAAGGGGATTCACCGCGACCGCGCCATTCGGACTCTCAGTAATCACGATCGAGCAAAAGATCTTAATTGATCGGCCGGCGATTTACTCTCTCGCCTCCCCGACTCTGATTAAAATCTCTCGGAGAGAACTATCGTTGCGCGATGTAAAACAAGATGTGAGGTTCACAGAATGTTCAAATGTTATATCGCACGACGCGGAAAATGTTATTTCGACGTCAAATAAATGTTGGGCGCGCTACAGCTCTGCTCAATAAATGTGAAAGTAACATGACTTGTTAAATTTTGTCAGAGAGACAGAATTTTTTCTCTACAACGTACGTTCTGCAAATTCGAAATAGTTCGAAGCTCGTTTCGAACTATTCGCTTTGGGAGGGCTCGGTATTTTTGTAATCAACGATAGCTCGGTCACCTTATTGTGTTCCAACAAGATCCAGAGAGAGAGTTTTGAGAGAGAAGAAGGAAACTTCGTGAAACCCGTATATGAACGTATACACACACACACACACACACCGAAAGATCCACAGATGTCGCGAAAATGAAAATAACTTCTCTCCGTCTCTCGCAAGAGCTCTCTCTCTCTGTCCTTCTCTTTCTCTTTCTCTCTCTCTCTCTCTTTCGCTCTCTCAGTCTAGCCAGCGAAGCGAGAAATAACTGCAAATAACGTTCGGGGATTACTCGGTTACCGCGATACACTTGTACTCCGGGTACTCCAGGTCCTTCCAACGTGGCCCGTGTTGCAGTAACTAGGTTTCCACTTCCTATCTGATGTACAGCCGCCTGCATCTTTGTGACGAATATCTCTCGTATATGTACACGCTCACGTCAACCGTAGAGAGAGAGAGAGAGAGAAGGATTCCGACAAAATACGTGTTCGTCCTACTCGACACGTTCACTGACAAGGGGGAATTGAAAAGCTGTCTGGCAATCCGGACGGCTTATCCCGGTCCATCCCCGTCGTATCTCTACTGCTCTACTCCTCTCTCTCTCTGCGAGCTCGCTCGCGCTCCGAGAAAAAGACCCTTTTACAGTTTCTCCTCTCTTTCTCTCTTTCCGGGAGCACGCGCGGCAGCCGATTAACGTCTTCGAGTGCCGGTAAACTACACTAGGGCTACTTCACTAGTTATATATTGTTTTAGGCAGATGAAAGATATGTTATTCCGACTCGCGGAGAGACAGCGCGAGAGCGAGGTATTAACTCTTTAATTCTAGCAGTACGGAATGTGCGAGCGAGCTTTTAATTGAGAAATTTGCGCGCAGAGAGAGAGAGAGAGAGATGTATGACGAAAAAAAGTAACAAACTAAAAAACCATTTTCTCTAAATTCGCGCATACGCAGCTTTCGTAAGTATTAGTAATTACATTAATCTTTGCATTAAGTTACGAGGAAAGAAAAAACGAAGAAAAGCGAGTCGAGAGGTTCGCAGATAAAAGAAACGCCGCTACGTCGCCGGAGCTTCAAGCTAAGTAAAGAAAGACAAGATTCGGCAGCGCGCGCGGGCTCCCGAAATTCGCGAGTGCGCCGCGTTCAAGCGCGCGATTTCTTCAACCGGTCAAAGGAAGGAAACTCGCTCGATGCTCTTCGCAATTAATTCCACCCTATTTTCCTTTTGACGTAATATCGCGCGGCATCATTAACGCGCATATTTATCCGCGTAGCTTCAAAGCACCGGGAAAGTGGCGACGCGGCAATTAACATCGAGGTCGTCGGTGGAATTTTCGACGGTGCTCGGGTTAATTATTCCGCGGCAATTTAGCCGGTAACGAGGCGGCGCGGCGGCGGCGGTGGCGGCAATTGGGTGCTTCCCCGGGTTGGAATTATTGTAGCGACGTGATATTCGCTCCGGCCATTTACATCGTAGCAACAAACGTAATGCTACTCAACTCCGTCCCTAGAATTTGCTCTGCGGTCTGACTGCTCGCGCTGCGCCGCTTTCGCGGTGGTGTCCCTCATAATCGTCATCATCATTATCATCATCATCATCATCATCATCATCGTCGTCATCATCATCGTCAATCGTGATAATTATTGCGTCGGTAAATACTCTGCGCGCTGGGAAACGGACGGAAAGCGCGGCCCGATCCGTCCGAATATACACTTACGGCGACGGGCGACATGATTAAATGAACGCTCCCGATATATGTATACATATGTGTCACGGTTTTCAGTGAGCCAACGCGCTCAACGCGGTAATGATGATGTTGCCGGCCACCACAACGTCAAAGACGGATTAGGGGGATCGGCGGGCACGCGCCTGCCGTTCGTTGCATCGATTCTGCGGTCGCCATGAAAGCTTATTTAGATTGATCTGATACGTAGCTTATAGCTAACCTGCGCGTTACACTCGCGAATTAAACTCGTTTAAATTGATCCAGAGAGTTTTGACAGACATGCAACCCTCCTAGATATTTCTTCGAAGGAAGTTCGATCGCGCGATATCGTAATTTTCAATATTTTTTAATATCACAGTAAACGCAATAGAAAATATTTTTTGCTTTTATTCAACGTAATAAAATTTCATTAGATGATTGTCAGTTTAAATATAGAAGGGAACGCGCTTGAGCAATCAGTTGCGACTTCCGGCCGGCATCCCTAAATAGATATTATTTTCGCGTACGCGCGGCGAACGATTTCTCGAGGGAAGGCGGCCTCGATTAAACGAACGAGCGCGTCGGATACGACGATGTTAATTCGATTAACTTTGCGACGGCAGTTTGTTTGACGTCGGGTGTCGTGTTGCGGGAAAATATTTCGCCGGCCGTTTACAGGGGAGACAGACGGTCACGCATCGCGCGGGGGTGAGCGCGCCTTACTTTCCTTACAACGCAAACATACTCCGTTATTAAACCGCGTAGACGTGTACCTTTATTCACTCGCCAGTGAATAAAAGTCAGACCGTAATAAATTGCTTTCGTGACTCGAGTCGCGACGTTTTTACTACGAATACCGATAACGACGATGAATTCCAAAGGAAGTCACATTTTACGTCATTTTACATAAACTATTTTTTTTTTATAAAACATTGATAAATTTTAAAACAATATTTTAGGGATTTTTGTTCCGAGAGATTTCTCGTTTTTTCACTTTTTTTAATCCACGAATGTAACACGCGCGCACCCTAGAATTTAATTGCACAATTAATAACTTATTAAGGCTCGTGAAAATTGAACTAAGAAATATATAAGGCCAATACGAGCCGTTCCCAGGATGTTGAGCGGAAAC
>QVOA01014426.1:0-15936 GCA_014825685.1 Pseudomyrmex cubaensis
GCTGTGGCAGCTCCGATTCCCGAGCTGGCGCCTGTGATGAGAACAACTTTTCCCACAAAAGACATCTGAAACGAACAATGTTTACAAATCATTTGACTAAGTCTAATCTTATTTTTCGAGTTAGATAAAGTGACGCAATTGTATATAATATACAATGATTTTAATATAACATAAAACGCACTATTGTAATTTTTAACTTACGATAATTCGTGTTTGATGCTGACTATGTGCAAATGAACTGCGATATTCGTATCTGTTTATGATAGATAAGGTGTGTTTGCTTTAAAATGACGCACAAAGCACATAGTAGGGGTACGCACACAAGCAAGATCGTTGTCATCCGTGTGCGCTTGTAAAAGAATGCAGACATATGTTCTGTTTCCTTTTGACCAAGCCAGTTATAAGCATAGACATATAAGGGTTGCTTTCCAGCAAGAAGACACAAACAGACACAATCAGACATAGAAGAGCTGTGAATCTGCTTGTTGGAACATCATTTAATTCTTAGTAAAGTCGATAGATCGCGCTTTATATACAAATTTACTGAATTGTATTTCTAGTAAGCTCATTTCATTGTATTTCTAATAAGCTCATTTCTGAAGAAGTAAAAATGGCCATTGTAATGGTCGGACGTGCGTAGTTACGCAGTTATTATTTTTTGACTTTATACAGTGGGCCGTTCTTACCGAACATTTTAATAAGATAAGATTGTAGCCCAGCACCCTCAGTGTTACCAGTATTATATATATCTTAACAATCCAGACTGGCGTTATACTCCTTACGAGCAGGGGGTCAAGAGCCATCTAAAGCGAAGAAGAAGAAGAAGCTCATTTCTGTTTAACACACGATATAATACGATTACTTAAATCTAATTTTAAAAATTTAGAAAATAAAAAAAACATATATAAGAGATAAAAAAAATAGAGAATAGTCATTTATAAGCATTTTACATGTTTTACTTGATGTTAAATCAAATATTACTTAAATAAAAATGTAATAATAAAACGTAATAATGTTGTCTATAAATTAATTTAAATTTTTTAGATAAATAACGATAGCTTATTTTCTATTTAGTGGAAAAATCAAATGTAAATGTGATTGGCAGCAGTTTTTTTTTCAAGTATGTAATAATAGTAGTAATAATGATGAAAAGTTAAGTGATTTAAGCAATAGTACAAAAGATATAATTATTTTAAGCAGTGAGGATGAATTTATTACTATTTCTATTGATGAAATTGTTAACAAGTGATCGAAGAAAACATTGCATTGAAGATTATCTTCAAATTATTAATTGTTGGTCTGATCGAAAATTTAAAGAGCATTTAAGTATAAACCGATACTACATTAATTTAAATTCTCTCAATAAATTGGCAGCATTGCATTCGACACACTGTGCTCGACTGTACTCTTCGGCTGTGTACAGTTGTGTCGAGTTATGTCATTGTTGGAAAGCACTGTGTCAAACATTGTGTGACTTTGTGTTGTCTGTGTTCCTGGTGGAAAGCAACCAAGAAATAGACTGCATTCCCTATCTTTTCTGTGGAAAAAGAATGGTAAAAATTCGGACAAGGATAGATGCTTTCACTTGTATTTCTATACTTGTTTAGTGATGCGGTGATTGGCGGACAAGAAAAGTAGTAGGAATGAGAAAAAGCATAGTGGGGTATAGAGAAGCGCCAAGCGATAAAGGGGCGACAGTGACAGTTGCCGATTGACAGACGATAGTTTAGATTAATTTCAATCTGTTATTATTTATTAAAAATCATTAGTATAAATTTGAAAAAATAATCGAGTGTAACAATTGAATTTGTTATAAAAAGAAGAAAGAAATAGAAAAAGTTATATAACAATAAAGAATATAGAATTAAATTCAATAAATTTTATTTTTTATTGATTTTTATGTGTGATAGTTTTTATGTGTGAAGTTTTGTAAACTTACTTCGTTTGCGATCAGTCTTGACGTTTCGTGAAGTAGCATAATGATGAAACAAAGAATAAAAAATTTTTCTAATAAAATTGACACACACAACAATATTTCATCATTTTATTGAATTTATTGATTTAAGATGATTTATTATGAGAATAATACGAAAACATACAAAAACTAGCGTGTAATAAAACTGGTTCCTAACCAAAGCCAATACGTAGCTAACGTAGCATTTGTACTGTAGTTATGCAGCGTTATCTCAATTGTCTCTCAAGTGAGGAGTCCCGACTCCTGATGCTGAAAGACTGAGACAGAAACATGAGCGAAAGCATCTGTCTCGCTCTGAGTTTTGACTCACTTCCCCTCTCACACGCGCAGTCTATTTCTTATATGTCTATGGGCACCATAGGCAGCACATGAAATTCTTCTTGGTGCGCATGCACTTAATTATTTTATCTGGCCTGCGTTCCGATATTCACTGCCAGTACTAAAAATTTATAATTTACGTCACATATGCTATAGATTTCCAGTACTGGCAGTAAATATCGCAGCCCTGGGTAATTGCGATTGACTCGATTAAAAATAATCAATTGCAATTAATCGATAACACATCGCAAGAATAATTGACCAATTAGAGTCAAATATATATTTATCTTTATCTTTCTGCCAAAAAGACATAAAAAAGACGTCACAAACACAGGAAACAATTAAATATATTACTATAAAAATTCTGTAAAATATTTCTTTACAAAAGAATTTTATTTCTATTTTCTCAAAAGAACAGTTACAATTGTACTATACAATTTCTAGACTATTTTTTTACTGCATCGCAAAGAATCAATTCGACTAAACGAGAACGCGACACATTGCACATATATGTATGTACATACGTATATGCTATATGCCGCGCAAACAGCATGCACGCAAATGTCAGGGACATACGAGCAATTAGCACACGTATTCGATTTAAAAATGCAACATGTCACCACTTTCAGTGACAAAAAAATACTCGTCTTTATTTTAATCAGAAAAGAAAATTAATGAAAAACACGGAAAGGTACTATCGTAGTAGATACCATCCGCAAGATCTACTCGAGTTCGAACGCACTTCTGGTTTTATTTTCTTTTCGGTTTTTTAATGACGACATATCGCGCTCGACAGTTGACGCCGACATTATGAACAACGACGCCGCAAGTAGTTTTATGCAAAAATAATCAATTCAATGCTTGTTACACGGGGAAGTCACGGCACGGGGAAATATTGATCAAAGCACCCGTTCGTCCGCTGACAGTATGTGCGTCCATAGCGATCGCGGTAGTTATGTGCGGAGGAATTGTCGTACGGACGTCGCGTATTCGGAACTCGAAACTGGCCGTCTTATTATTGCTCTTTTCGATCGCGCATCTGTCGCTGCTGCGACACGCCGATGCCAAGATACTTCGGGGAAAATTGGTGACACGCGAGGTATAATTGCGAGTAGTAGATTTGGTTCGCAAACAAAATCGCGCGGGCCGCTCCGTTGATTTCCTTCGATCCATTCTTCCTGTGGTGGCGTTTACATAATCAATATTATAGCGCGACATGTACAAACAAACTCAAGTTTTCATTGTAAATTAAATATAGCTACATGAGTTTTTGCTGTGTGAAATACTTTCTAATATACGTAATAGATTTAATATACGTAATAAATATATAAGTCTTCAAATATTGAACAAAGTATCTTTTTATATTTTTCATTAAAAAGCGATACAGCGTGTCACAAAAAATTGCTTTTAAAATATCATCTTAATTATTAAATAACAATACAACATTATCGATTGATGCGAATTCCTCTGGTAAAAATCGTGATTTTTCAGAACTGGGCATTCGTTGCGAGATTTTGTTTTTTGACGGAGCGCGGTACTTTCCGGTACCACTTTCAATTAAATGGCGAAGAACATGAGTTGAACCTTCTGCTATATTACGATGGACCTCATCAATGGCCCAGCGTTTATCCTTCTAACAAAACGTGCAAGGAGAAAGAAAGTATTCTCGATATCGATCACGGTCAGATAGTGCCGTTGAACACGTCGTATCTATCGTCGGGGTGCGTGGCAGGTAATGACGGTACAGTGCGATGCGACAGCCAGAGGAGATTCATCTCGGTGCGACCACGATGGTGGTTCATAGCTTTAGCTGATTGTTCTTCCACGAGAGGCCTGAACGTCACATACTGGATATCGTTGACAAACGCGCCGTCCGGTACGTTCTGGAAGGAACACTTCTCCGCGGACGAATTCTGCAAGTAATTTGACTTTCACGACGGTTAGCGAAACGCGGAACAGCATTCTTTAATCGCACCGATCTTTTTCTGATTGCAGATATATTGCCGCTACTGATCGCGACCGCCTGCATCTACGTGATCCTCCTCACGCTGAGCTTCTATATAGCGTTGCAATTGCGCGCCAGAAGATTACTGCACATATCTTATAAAATGTACATCGCCTCCCTTTTATGTCAATTGTTAGGAGTGCTATGCGAGATTTACAGCTACGTCAATCTCGGTTTGAGAGGAGCACCGGTATCGAACGCTTATCTGTTAGGCCAGCTCTTCGAGGCGTGCTCGGAGACTCTGTATACTATGCTCATGTTGTTGCTCGCGCTCGGCTACACGGTCACCAAAAGTGTCCTTACGTCGTCGCAGGTTCGATGGCTTGTAATTTTTATCGGTATTACTGCCATTTGTCAAATGGCACTGTATATTTATCAATCTGAGAAATTTGATCCCGGACTGGTGCTGTACATATACGAGTCGCCGCCAGGCTACGGATTGATAGCGCTCAAGTTGATCGCCTGGTTCGTGTTCATCACTCGTTGCTGCAAGACTATCAGGAAGATGAATATGAAGCTCCATTTTTACGCTTCGTTATTATCCTTAGGATCAGCGTGGTTCCTCTGTCACCCGTTAACGGTATTTATCAGTGTATTAAGAGGGTACTGGATACCGACTATAGAGACCTGTAAACCGACGTTTCTATTTTTTCGTTTTGTGTCGTATTTACTGCATCAAATCTACGTTTGTTCTTTGGAATGTCAAAATTCAGCATACATTTTTTCTTATACAGTTTTCTTCTATAACCTTATCTTATATTTATGTATGTAGAATTATGTTTAAGCTTATTTTTAAGCTTATATATGCATTTACACTGAATTAGCGCACTAAGTACGACAAAAACGAATCGAATAAGACACTCAGATTATGATTAAAATGTCTAGTTTAACGAGAAAAAGAAAAAATCGTAATGACAGTATAGGTTACCATATGCTATCATTGTGAATACAAAAAAAGGTTTAAAAGAGCGTTATATATCTATTTTCAAAAGCACTAAATAGTTATTTAATATTTATTTGCTTCTGTAGAAGCATTTTTTATGTAATGCAGTAAATAAATTTAGAAATTAAAGAACTTTAGGTTTTTAAAACATTGGTTTACAGGTCTCTATCCAGTTTACAAGTCGGGCTTCAGTACCTTCTTAAAGGGATCCTAAAGTGGGTCTGTTTTATCGATAAAACTAAATTTTTGGCGCACACTAAACTTTTTTGGCTATGTGGATTGATAAATCCTTTTCTACAATTAAAGTACATATAACAAGAAATCTGGGACATCCACATTTATATAACTAAATGAAAAAAATGGAAATGTAAAAAAATTTCTTTTTATTTTGTTATATAAATTTGGACGTCTCTACCTATATGTACTTTAATTATAGACAAAGATTTATCAATCCACACCAAAAAAAGATTAGTATGCGCAAAAAATTCACTTTTATTGATAAAACAGACTCACTTTAGGATTTCTTTAATCATTAATATATTTTTTAAATTTTTTGCATCTTAATGTAAATAATTTTATTTTATCAAAACAGCATATGTAATTTATTTTTGTAATTTATATAGGTGTTAACTATCACTATATTCGTGGAACAATGGGTGAGAGAGAGCGTCGCTAAAGGAAGTTCTCTTTGGATCGTCTTCTTGGGTCACATAACATTTTTGTATGTAACCCGACCGTCCGTAAACAACAAACGTTTTCCATTTCACATCAGGACGTGTCAAGTTGTGCCTATAGGTGGCCACGGACAGGATCACAGCTACGAGCCTGATCGTCGAACTGCAGTTACGGCGTTCACTATCACACGGACACCAGCTTATTTTAGTCAACCACACAGATAAAATATAAATAAAGTAGATAGAAGAGTATAACTATTGGTGGAATGCACCCAAGTTGCTAAAGCGACTTAAAAAAAAAAAAAACTAAGCTAATCAATTTTTATATATTTTTTTACTATAAAGGAATGCGATATAATTCTGTAGTTCTCTAGTAAACTAGAGAAAAGATTGAACATCTATTATTGATAATGATACTGAATTGCCGAATGAGCAAATATTTACATGTAATTAGTTTGGAATTTATATATAAATAATCTAAACTATAAATTTTCTCTCATCTTTTATCACAAAAAATTTATAATAAAGTGCATAATGCAAGACTTTGTTTCTTACTTTTATATTGTTTTTTCCTAGGACAGAGATAATTTTTTTGTAGAATATAATTTTTATTCTATCTTTATTGTTTAATTTATATGTATATATGTACATAAAATTGTATTCAGGTCCCATTTTATACTTTTGAACTATTGTTGCTATCAATAATCAATCACAAGAGCCATCAAGCCAACCATCTCTCCACCTTTGATTCACTAACTTACAATCAAATTCTGGTTTTCCAAGTTTTTTATTTACATCATTATGAATTTTGCATAGCCATTGGCTTAATTGTTCCTGTGAATCAGTTTCAGGCGGTGAATGTTTCAATTGTTCTTGCAAATCTTCCGCACATATGGTGCAAGGATAAAATTTTGAAAATATTTGAAAAAAGTTTTTCATGTCAAGCTTCTGTTTTTTATTTGGTTTGTCAGGATAATACGCTGCCATGGTATGTAAGAAGGCCCAAGTCTTTGATCCTAATTCATTTTTGTCTAATGGACAATCCTCTCGCCTATCATTATTGCCACTGCTTGACTTTTTGTTCTGTTTTTTCTGTAATTCCTGTATAAAACAGATTTGTAAAACTGATATGATATAATTCTTTTAAATTATATTTAGAAGTATTAATAATTGAAGAATAAGTCTTGTTGCTTAGAGCCAGTTTGATCAATGTATCTATTGGGCAAACTGATAAATGTTACTTGTATAATGCATTAATCATTTGATTACATGATTAAGAACTGGCTATAAACTATGTAATTCTAACTACATAACTCTAAGAAAATTAATACTTATTCTTAGAAATCTGACAGTACAAAGTGCTTATTATTTATAAGTGGTTATTTAGTATATTTAAAGATAAATAATAAATTTTATAAATTATGTACTTAATTTATACCTTTTCGGAATTATAAGCTTCTTTCTGGAGCTTCGCATATGTTCTAAAGTCTGTACAAGCACGACAAGGTTTTTCACTTTCACGGTGTGACATTTTCTAGTGTTTTATATTTTCAGAAAGATTGTTCGATATTCACCTGAAGCAGAATGTAACTCTCACGTGCAACACATATGTAACCTCTTTTCCCTGACAATCAATAGGTAAAACAAGTTTTAAATGTATGTCAACATATTTACGATAACATTATGCATAATGTAATCGAAGTACAATGGATTTATAATATTGAAAGTCATCTTTTATAATACTGGAGACAATTTTCATCATCCTTCGTAAAACTTCCGCTTTTTATAGCGGCTCGAGCCGCTCTGTAATGAATCTAACCTCACCTAGCTCTTTTTACGATATGAATCACTTATGTATACAGTGACCAAAAAGTATTAAAAGCTTTGAATACATGATAATAGAATTGTTTTAATAAAAAAAAAGATGTGTGAAATATTGCAATTTTGTAAGAAAATTACCTTTATCATTCCTTTTTCACACACATAAATTCTATAACAGGCAAGTGCATGCTATTTTTCTATACAACAACAACAAAGAGATCTCTTATTAATTATGTAAAAGCACATTACTTTTGATTACTTTGTTATGTACCACCTTCTATAATATAAGAAGAAGCACATGTATTCAACACATGATGCAATTTCTGTGTTTTCTTTAGTTTCTGTTAAGTCCATTCTACATTAACCGCAAGATGCAAACGCAAGTAACAGGTTTTGTGGAATTGACCAATCACGCTGGTCAGTTGGTTGATTTGATCAATACGATTAGTCACTTCTACGAGATCTACTACTTGCATTTAATGTAGAACATGCTTTTCATATGGTGAGTAATGTTTTGATCGTGGTGCTTGAGCACGTTTCTTCACGCCGAATTCTCACTTCTCAGCAATTCTCAGATTAGAAGTTATATAGTGAGGCAAAAAAATATACTATCTTAAAGATATTTGTTACTTTACATAAATGAATATATTTCCAAAATATTCACTTATAACATATAAACGCTATCAAAACTGTGACATTATTCTATTTAATTTTTATTACTATAACGAAAGTGATAAGAATAAGTTTAACCTAACCCTAACCTAACCTAACCTAACCTAAAAAAACAAAATAAACTAATTTTCTAGAGATGGACTTTGTGATTCGCAAAAATTGCTCCGACAATTAACGGGCACATTAAAAAATCTACATAAAACAAACTTTATTTTTGCAGGTAGAAATTTAAGAAATTTGTTTAAAATAACATTAAAAAAAATTTAATTTTTAAATTTTTGATGTTTTTTAAATTTAATAACTCATTTGTTAAAAATATTTATTTAAAAATACAATATTTTTAAACAGGTTGTACATATGTATAAATGTGTGTATATAAAATAACAAAATCATATATTATAAATCGAAGATGTCGATAAGAACACTTGTAGAAGTTGGACACAAATTAACATATCGAAGGTATGTATATATTTTTTATAATACAGTAAATATATATTAAGACAGTAAATATATAGAGAATATAATATATGATGCAAATTCATACATGTTAAAAATATATGTAATTATATTTTTTAACTTTAAAGTTTTTATACTAATAATTTAAATTAGCATTTGCAATTTATGTTATGAAGATAAATATGACTTTGAAATAGTGTGTACATACACACATACACACACTTATTTTGTGTGTGTATATACATATATTACTGACAGAAAATAATTGAGTTTATTTAAACTTAGAAGTTTATATGTATAATAGCTTTTGTGTATATATGTTATTTTATATAAAAAGAAAACTTAATCTATTATAATTATGTTATATAGATTGCAGCATTATATGCCCTGTCTGAACGTATATAGAAAATCAAATGTACACCTTTGTAATAATAAAGGACTTCATAGTACAACTGTGTATTGTATCACAGTAAAAGACGAAGACAAACATTCATCTAAGGTATATTTCTGAGAATATAACACTAAAATAATAAAACCTTATTTTTAAAGATATATATTGTGTCTGGTGTTTGTTATTTTGATTTTTTAGATAAAGGAGTACACAACAATACAATACAAAGATGCAGAGACAACTTCAAATTCATACAACGCTATAGAGGTAAGTTCTACTCATTCAATAAAATTTAATGATTAAAAAGTTTAATCACTAAAATAACGATGAAAATTGTAATTACCAGCCAAAACTACAAGAAATTCATGATGCAGTCAAATCTGCAAAAGTTGCTAAGGAATCCGTAATTCTCAAAAGTATGTACAAATCATATTATATTTTTCTAATATTAAAATAAAATATTATAAGATATAGACATTAAAAGCTTGTAAGTTAGATATGTAACAGAACATTTATAATTATAATAATGCAAACTTTATTGTTCTTTTTTTTTTAAATGTTAAAATTTTAAATTGTTTTTTGATATATCAAAATACTATACTTTTTTGTAATTTTTTTATATTTTGTTACTTGCACACAAAAGTTTATTCTACTTTATTAAAATAATACTTTTAGGAGTGGAACGATTGTATTCTGATCCAAAAGTTGCTGTACATAATATTTACGCAATAGTAGCTCACGAGTTAAAAAGTCAATCAGTTTTAACATTGAATGTTAAGAGAATAAAACGACCTGAATCGTGGGAATTTATTTTTAATGTCACATGGCCGGAAACTGCAACCTTTAAAGGAGTTGGTAAAACTAAAAGAGTAGCTGCTAGAAATGCGGCTTTAAAATGTTTACAATGGCTAGAACTGAATGGTAAATTAAAAAATGGTAAACCAATTATATATAGTGAAAAAACAATAAAGGAAATGCGATTTAAACCTGTCGAGTTAAATGTTCCTACTGAAGTTTTAAAGAAAATGGTGGGATTGATCGAGACTTATGACACGGTAATAATCGGGTTATAACTTTTTAAAATGTAACTTAGGGTGCTTTTCCTGGCGAAAGCACTACGTACACAGGCGACACTGTGTAACACAGTGTTTAGAAGTGTAAATGAGACACACTGATATGCTCTTTCTCATACTAACAGACACTGTGTTACACAGTCTCGCCTATGTACGTAGCTGGAAAGCACTCTTAATATGTAGCTCAGAAGTATAATGTGTAATGTGTGCAATAATACTATTCAGAAAATACGAGATATGGTGACACGAGAAGATATGCTGTATTCTTACAATATGCATCATCAGACTGCATCCGTTCATCCAATTCTTGGTGAAATTGATGACACGAATGTTGACGCTCGTAATAAAGAATTAAGAAATAGATTGCTAGAAAGAAGAACCGAGAATGATCATATCGATCTACCAATCCTTGAATTTAAGTATGCACAATTTATATTTATTTATTGAAATACGCATGAATTTTACTTTATGAAAATTCAAAATTTAACATTTATTGTTTGTTGCAGAGAAGAAATTCTTTCTAAACTAGAAAACAATAGAGTTCTATTGATTGAAGGACACACAGGATGCGGCAAGACTACTCAAGTTCCACAATTTATCATGGACAGTTATGCGTGGAACGGAAACGCTACAGATTGCAACATATTAATATCGCAACCACGTAGAATTTCGGCAATATCTTTAGCAGACCGTATCGCTTATGAAAGAAAAGAGACTGTAGGAGACGTCGTGGGATTTCAAGTACGATTAGAACGAGTATCACCAAAGGAACTCGGTGGGATACTATTCTGCACTACTGGTATATTGTTGAAAAAATTACAGCAAAATCCTAGTTTAAAAGGTTGCTCACACGTGATTTTGGACGAAGCGCACGAACGTCATATCGATACCGATATGTTGATGATCTTACTCAAAAGAGCTCTCAAACAGAATCCTAATCTGAAAGTTCTCATTATGTCAGCTACTATAAATGCGCATCTATTTCAAAAATATTTTGATTGTTCTGCTATCAAAGTACCAGGTAGATTGTATCCTGTAAAAATGCATTTTTTGGAGGATATTGAGCGTCTACCGAATATCGAGAAATACAAAACTTATGTTTACAAGAAATATAACAATGACGAAAACGAGAGACTTTCGGTTGATTATGAAAAAATTGTACAAACAATAAAATGGATTTCTCATAACAAACCGCATGGCGCTATTTTGTGCTTTTTACCAGGATGGAATGAAATCACAAAAGTGCAGAGTATGCTTGAGAATTCCTCACTTGAAACAGAAAATCAATTAATTTTGCCGATTCATTCTAAAGTATCGAACGACGCACAGCGCAAGATATTCGCTCCTACATCAAAAGGCACAAGAAAGATTATTTTGGCTACGGACATTGCCGAGACTGGTGTTACCGTTAGTGACGTTGTTTATGTAGTGGATTCTGTTATACGGAAAGAATCACGCTGGGACGATAATAAAGATCTACTATGTATAAGCAATCGTTGGGTCTCTAAGGCAAATATTCAGCAAAGGTAATTAAAAATAAATAATATTGTATAAAACTATAATATATAAAATTTTGTTTCATAAAAAAGGTCTAAAAATGTTTCTACGCAACTGTTGTTTTTTTTTTTTTTTTTTTAATTGATAAAATCAGATATTCGGATTAAAAAACTTCTTTATTCAAAAGGTAGATTACAAACGTTTCGATCCTGGTTTGGATTTTCTTCAGTGTATACGTAGTAAATAAAAAATAATTTAATTCATTTGAGTAAGATTAAGATACACCTTTTGTACTTCCGTTGCGTATGAACTAACGGTTTTTTGTTGTAATTTACTGTTTAATTTACTATATATAGACATTCAAGAAGATCCGAACCAGGATCGAAAACGTTTGTAATTTAACTTTTGAATAAAGAAGTTGTTTAACCCGAACATCTAGTTTTATCTCGTATTAGCCGTTTCCTCATACTGTTGTTTTTTTAATTCTAGAATTTAACTCTTACATCAAGACAATTTATTTTTGTGCAGAAAAGGAAGAGCTGGACGAGTTCAACCTGGTGAAAGTTATCATTTAATTACTAAGGCAGAATATGACACTTTAGAACCACATCCGTTGCCGCAGCTGTTATGCAATCCCCTGGAAAAGGTGATTCTCGACAGTAAAACTTACACGGACGAAAAGGCAGAAGAATTTTTGCTCAGTTTCCTGGAACCGCCTAATAGAACTTCAATACAAAAAGCAGTGAACTATTTAATAGATCTTAAAGTTCTGGATAAAAATGAAAATCTTACAGCTTTAGGTAAACGAATGGCGTTGTTCCCAACACATCCGAAGTTTAGTAAAGCATTAGTATATTCTTCTATTTTCAAGTAAGTTTAAATAACAGTTTCAACAGTTTTTTCTTGCTGTTCTTTTATTGTTAAATTAACAATTGTGTTTTTGTGTTTATAATAGCTGCATACATCCTGTAATAACGATTGCAAGTATATTTTCCGGCGAAGACAATCTTTTTTATGGTGTACTAGATCATAAATGTGAAATCAGGGAAAATAAAAAATTGTACCATCCATCCAGCGATCACATTGCAATGGCTTGGATATTCAAACAATGGTCTTCGCATAACTACAAGAATCCACATTTAATACCAAAGTTTTGTAAACAGATGAGACTCCGACAGAACAGAATGGAAATATTGAGTCGTAAGTGTAATATCATTATAAATCACACAAATTATTTATTTCTTATATCTAATGTCGGACGTGTTTATTAGACTCCAATTGTATCGCGAAACTTATTTTAATGTGCATAAAACCGTAATTTTTGCAGAGATACGAGACACCTTCGTTCAACAGTTAATCCAATGTCACTTATTGAGCAAAAATGCATATCACGATATAAATAACAATGATGTAGCAAATAAATATGAGAGAAACGACGAAATGATAAGAGCCTTGTTGTATTCTGCTACACAACAATTGATAGAGCACAAAAATATAGGATTTAAAAATGGAGTCATGCGAAAGGGCGTCAATGAACTCCGAACACAGTGAGAAAACTCCATGTAGACCATACATATATGACCATAGATTTAAATTTACAGAATTTATAATTAATATACTTTCAGGAATCATGCTAAGGCCGTACTTTCGGGAGAAAGTGTTAATTATAAGCGTAAAGTTTGGCCGAGTCCGTATATGACATATTTTAACGGATCACATTGTGAAATGAGACGCAGCACAGTGATTCGTGAATCAAGCATAATATCACCGTTAACAGTATTACTTTTTAACCAAGGAGAAACTCACTGTCGCGAGGTAATTACAATAATTTTCTAATTTGAGAACTATATGTATGTAATTATTATATTATATTATATTATATTATATTATGTTATATTATATTATTATACACAATACAAAGTAATATACATATTTCGGATTTCAGCAGGACGATGGAACAATAGAAATTTTAATTAATATTGGGAAACAACGTAAAAATATCATAAGATTTTCTTGTGACAAAACGCAAGTATTTATTAAATAGTTTTTTCTTTTTAATATAAGGATATAGTCTTACAGTTCTATTCTCTTTTAGAACTTCTGATGTGCTGTTGGAGTTTAAAGATATTATGTGGGATCTGGTACAGTATGCATTGGAAAAACAAGGAGTTTTCGAATACAATTGTAATGCAGATTTGAAACAAGTTTTTGAGTACAAGGATGAATTACTCGAAGTTCTCTCGGAAGTTCTGTATGTGTCGTCTCAACCTATCGAAGAAGTTGAAGAAAACAAACATCTAGCTTGAAGTTAAATGTACTATTATAGTATCATGTATAATAATAATGTATTATTATGATAATATATTATTATAAAACTTGCATAATAATGAATTTATTATTATCAGAGATATTAGCAGTGAATATATCGAAACACAGCCACAGCACAATTCTTTTAATTTTAGTTTCTTTAGTAAGAAAAACTTTAATTGCACAAGTGTGCGAAAACGTGACATTTAATATTTCTGGATTGATAGAAAAACGATATTTGTTTTTACTATATTTCAGTGGTTAATTCGACTTTTGAAAGTTTGAACACAAAGTAAACATCTGGTTAAGTTACAAAGAAAACGGTACATTTTTCATACAATAAATGTAATTTAATTTTACATCTATACATATGTAAATATAATTTAATCTTATGTATGCACATGCAGTGATTTACATGAATTAGTGTATTTGCATTTTTATTGATTTTCAAACCTGATAGCCTACCTATCTTATTTAGGATCCTTATTAATTAGGATTAAAGCTGCATGACACATATCTTGATCTAATTTTACAGTTTTATTTTTTCTAATTTCTATCTACTCAACCTAACATTTTTTACAAACGCTTGTAGATACGCATATACCCTACCTACACATTTTTAAAAAGTTTTAAAACTTACCAATATTTTACGCGAGGAGCAATTAAAAATAAAAAATATTTCAGATATATTTTAATTTTCTGTCTGAGTTTTTTTACACATACATATAGTTTTACTCACTTCAGCTTAGATCAAGAAGAGAACTTGGTTTACAAATAATAATCTTAACTCTCGCATCCATCCCCACCGACCATTCATACTTCCTAACTATTACTATATATAAGGTGTTCCAGTATGACTTTAACATCTCTCGTAGACAGGTAGAAGGAGTAAAACTGAGTCGAAAAGTCCGGAACCATTTTTTTCTATTATGTATAATAAAAGAGTAATTATTGAATAAATCAGGCTAATCAGCGCCGATTTTTAGCCGGGCGCACGTCAGTGAGCCGCGCGGAGCGTTCACGTACACTACCACTGATGTGCGCCCGGCTAAAAATCGGCGCTGATTAGCCTGATTTATTCAATAATTACTCCTTTATTATACATAATAGAAAAAAATGGTTCCGGACTTTTCGACTCAGTTTTACTCCTTCTACCTGCCTACGAGAGATGTTAAAGTCATATTGGGACACCCGTATATCTAATATTACCTTAATCTACAATGTATTACTTGTGTACATTATTAATCATATTTATATATTTACCTTATAATATTTATATTTCAATCTTCAGGCTTTTACCTTATAATATTTATATTTCAATCTGATTAGAATCTATTTGTACCATACGATTTCTTGCTTTTATTCTTTTTTCTTTTTTCTTCCACATACATCTTTAATTCTAATACAATATCTTTTTTCTTCTCTAGATATTCTACATCAAATTGCAAAATAACTATTAGTATCACGTTAGATACAAAAAAATTATAAAAAACTATATTTTTCGTTATTCGAAGATCACTTTAAAATCATATTATGCATATTTAGATATAATAATGTTACTTTGTGTATAAGTAATACTTATACACAATTATATCTAACTATGTACAATGTGATTTTGAAGTGATGTTTGAATAACGAAAAATATAGTTTTTATAATTTTTTTGTATCTAACATGATACTAATAGAGTTATTTTACAATTTAATCTGGAATATCTCTAAAGCCATTCTCTTAAAAAAAGAAATTCTCCGTGTATAAAATTGTATAGACATTTTTGGCATATAAATTTGCATATTTATGGTAAGT
>QVOA01014427.1:0-17672 GCA_014825685.1 Pseudomyrmex cubaensis
ATTTGATTCTACGCCGCAGTAGGTGTGAATTTAATGTTTCGGTGGAAACTAGACCAGTGTCGCCTGTGTACGTAGCTGGAAAGCGCCCATTATATACTAAAAAACAAATTTTATTTGATTCGCGTACCAAAAAGATGTACGGTGTAAACTAGGCCAGAGTTCAGTGTCGATGAGCGAGTCGGTGTGAATCGCACATTAACCGGCTTATCAGTATCACATTTACTTTCATGAGTTTTCGGGCATGTTAACATATAGTGTTGCGAGAACTGCAGCACACGCGCTCTCTTGTTTCTCATTTCACGTAGAGATAAGAGTGTTTTGTGAGGGCGTGCCCCGAACAAACTTAAAAACTAACAAAGGAAAGTGTTGCGTTATTTACCGAATACTGTAATACATCTTATATAAATCGGGTATGTATTTTTTCTTGACATTACGTTTTATCGTCATAAACGTGTATATTATTCTATCAAAGAATAGGCGTTTATACTAAAGAAGATGACAACAATATTTCCAAATGACGTCTCTTTTTAATGATCGGTGTGAGTCACTATTCGTCCAGATTGCATCGCTGTACTTATCTCGCGCTCTATATATCTTCTGAAATCTTTCCTCGTAATTCTGAAAGTTTTTCACTTCGTCAAGCGAGTGGAGAGCGTAAGTGAAAACATATTCGAGCGCATATGATTGTTGCGACCTACACAAGACTGTATCTGGAATTGTAATCAGAGCTTCTTGAGTATAATAGCGAATTGTTTTTGCAAACTACATTACATGTGTACGTACAAAACTGCGTCAAACGTAGTGCAAAAAAAATAAACGCTTTCAAATATAATTATTGCGTGACACTAACAGAAATTGCATGACGATGTACATACATAACCTGTCGTTGTAGCAAAATGTCAAATGCGAGTAATCTTGAGCAGCAAATAGCAAACCTGCAGATCGGCCACAGCAACGAGATCAACACTGTCAAGCCGGTTAAGAAGATCGGGCCTGCAGTGCCGCCAAAACCGAAAAAGTCACAACCTCAGGTGATTTTTAAATTTCTTGCTTTCTTTGTTATCATAATATTTGTTAATATTGTACTAATGCTGTATTTTCTTTACACACACTTCGCACATGGGTGCAAAAATGGTAATTAAGTATGTGCACATTGCATATTGAAAATGTTTAGTTAAAAATAAAACAATAGAAAAAATTGTTCCAGATACCATTAAGTTATACCTTAAAGGCCTCTTCTATGCCATCATACAGTACAGTTCTCAATAACACTACAAACACATCAAATGAGAAGACTTCAATATACATGAATACTCCTCCATATATTCCACTGGACATGAAGAAAAACTATTCTGAAGGTGCATCTGCAAATAGCAAGAATGCATCACATAGTTGTCATGATGATACTTTGTGCCAGCATCAGCTAGAAGAAAAGTTCGAGACAAAGTATAGATATGATGAGAAGAACTATTATTCCAACATCGGGAGCATACCAGCAATTCAAGTGCCTCCACTGGACAATTCTGCAAATCGGGCATGTAGGAACGCAGTGTATAGCAATATAAAACCAGTATTGGCACCTGTGGTATCTCTGCCATCAATCCCTTATAAGAATTTTTCGAAAGAAACTGAGAAAGATATTATATATAGCAACATTCAGTGGAATCCTAAAACAGAAAATACTTATTGTAATGTTCTTGCGCAACACAGCATTGGTAAGAAATATTTTTAAATGCTTAACTTTTAGACCGCCGGCCGGTATGACGCCATTTGGCAACATCAAATAATCAGTGTAGTTTAGTTTTTTGTTTGTGTATATGTGTAATTTACTGCAAAATTCCATTCATATGTTGTCGAATGCATGCATATCTGTATATTAATGCAAGTTTCTTTTCAGAATAATATATGTATATCTATCTCGGTATCAACATTTTTTACTAATGTATGTTAGTATATAATGAAGTATAAAACAGTAAATAAAAAAAAATATAAATACATATAAAAGAATGAAAATATCAAAAAATAAAATTTAAAAAATTTAAAAAGTTTAAAAATTAAAAAAATATAACTATTCCTGGCCGAAAAGTGTTTTTCGCAATATTTTAAAAATTAGGGGGGTATACGGGGTCTCATATACGTGATGCAATTTTAGCATCCTAGGTATATGATTTAAGAATTGAAATTTCAATTCGAAAGATCACTTGTAAAATTTACAGATAAAAAAATTTATATGCATACATATATACATATACAAGAATATTTCTGCAAACGGCTCATATGACCGGATTTATATTTTTTTCATATATTTATTAGTTAAAAAAAATATTTTATACATATGCACACGCGCGCACGCACACGTATATACCCGTACATACAAATTTTCGTAATTTTGACCAAAACAGCATAATTAGCATTATCAAAAACCTCCAAAAACTTTTATTTTATGAATTAAAAACTTTTTTTTGGTTTCCGCTCCCGTACACCGCCGGTATAATGCCATGTGGCGTCATGCGATGACTCGTATACATTAAACAATTTATAAAGTAGACATTTACGGATTGTTATAGAGTTTTATGAGAGAACTATCTATGATTTTGGATTTTAAAATCCTGGCGGTCTAAAGGTTAAATTATAATCTAAACTAGCTTCTACATGAAGAGCTTTGTTTTTAATGAATGTAATTTCTGAGAAAGTTGTCTTGCAATAGACATTGCTAGGATTTTTGTCTTCAGATGATCTACCACCACCACCGGAACCATCGGAACCATCAGATTATCTTTCCTGCATGTCCGGCTCATCGTTGCCGCCACCACCGGATGAACTGCCTCCACCGCCGAGTCCAGTTTCGTCTAGTTATAGCGAACTGAGACGTGCCACTTACCAGACCGATTATCCCGTGAATAATTATCCTGCTGATATTTATGGACCGAGTTCACAGTCAAGCTCGACGTACGAATCTATATACGAGCCGATTAATCCCCGGCCGCCGTCGCAATTATCATGCAACTACTCGATGTACTCTGGTTACGATTCGGCCACATCTACTCAGCCGCAAAAAGTATCTCCCGTTAAGGAGGTGAGATATGAATTAGTATTTTATTAGTATTTTGTTAGTATTTTATTAGATTTTATTTCATCGCCAATTTAATAACAGAGTATCGAAAATGGGCTGACTATAAAATAATTTCAGGTCGATGTTCTCACGGATCTTTTGGTTCAAGGAATGGAAGACAACAGCGAGGATAGCGACATATACGGAATTTGCGCGCAATGTGGGCGTAAGGTTGAGGGTGAAGGCACCGGATGTTCGGCTATGGATAAGGTCTTTCATATACGTTGTTTCTGTTGCTTCGTGTGCAAAGTCAATCTGCAGGGCAAACCTTTTTATTCGTTGGAAGGCAAGCCTTACTGCGAAGAGGATTATCTCAACACGCTAGAGAAGTGTTGCGTCTGCACGCGCCCGATTCTCGATAGAATATTGAGAGCCACCGGCAAACCGTATCATCCTTTGTGTTTCACATGCGTTGTATGCGGACAGAGCCTGGATGGTATACCGTTCACTGTGGATGCCACAAATCAGATACACTGCATTCAATGCTTTCACAAGTAAGTTTTTTTCTACTCATTTCCAAAATAAATTTATTCCATTCTGATTCTTTGTTAATTCGATTTCTCGTACAGAAAATTTGCTCCGCGTTGTTGCGTCTGCAAATTGCCGATAATGCCCGAGCCCGGTCAAGACGAAACCGTGCGAGTAGTAGCGCTAGATCGCAGCTTTCACATTCAGTGCTATAAATGCGAAGATTGTGGATTGGTACTGTCTTCCGATTCAGAGGGTGGCTGTTATCCTCTGGACGATCACGTTCTGTGTAAAAGTTGTAACGCTACTCGCGTTCAAGCCTTAACGTCTCACATGACGACCGAACTGTGAATTATTCGTGCAGATAATTGTGCGCTAACTTTTAAACTAACACTAAAGAGAGGAATCAAGTGTGATTGTTCTGCGATGAATAATTTGATATATTATTATATATCTTTTTTATAGATTTTTTTAATGCATTTTTAGACTATTATTTGCAGTATTTTATACATTCAAATCGATATTTACTATCTATTATGTTAAAACATTTATCTCTTACGATATACTAATTGATATGCAATAGTAATGAGAATTGTACTCTGAAGTGTTTATACTTTGACACGAGAGAAAATATCGTTAGTCTTTGTATTCGATCTAGCAATTAATAGTAGTGTAATAGAGATCTTGTTATATATGACCGTAAATGTTGATGCGCTGAAATATTACAATACATATACTGCCTAATATTGACGCCCTGAAGTTTCAACCATACTGCCATAATCGAAGCATATTCAACTAGACATACCGAATTAAAAGTAATGTAGATTAATGATATTTTTCAAAGTAATTTTTTCAACAAATGTGATTATTATTGTGATTCTAGTAAAGCATTTGATCGTCAAGTGTTTAACGTTGTAGTATCTGCCGGTATTAACAATAATACCGCTTTGCTATTTATATGGAGACATAGAGTGCAGATTCACAGGAAGTAGTATTATTATTGATAATATTAATATAGTGGAAGCACGCTATATTTGTGTGTGTGTGTGTGTGTGTGCGCGCGCGCGCGCGCATATGTGTATTAATATAGCGTATTCCTACTATATTGAAAAAAAAAAACAAAAAAATAATAATAATATATAGGAAGTTCTGCAACTATCGTATTTCTTTTTAACAGCAGATTTTCAAAGTCATTTTGAGACAAAAATATTAATACCAAATTGTCGAGGCTAAGGCTGCGTTCCGATATTCCGATATTCACTACCAGTATTAAAAAATTTATAGCACATGTAACGTGAAACATAGAGTTTTAATACTGGCAGTAAATATCGGAACGCAGTTTAAAATATTTCTTCGAGTTATAAGCTTTAAAGTTAACAAATCAAATTGTTTGAAATTGTTTGAAATTTGCGCGTTCAGATGCAGTACAACGCTAAAGACGCAGTGTTAAAAAAGTGCTCCTCTTGTCAAGATTGCATTGTGAGATATAATAATGAAATGAGATTTTGTAATGAGATGTGTAAAATTTACGCATGCGGATAATAACAAATTGATAAAACTATTAAAGTAGGAACAATATTATTACGTGATATGTAAAATACGAGCTGTTAAATGACATTACTCTGAGAAAAAGCTGCTGCTAATAATTATTTGTAATTGTACAAAAGAATGTTGTATTAAATCAATTTATTGAAAATCACAATATTCTTTTTATTAAATAAATGAATGATAAACATTTTGAGCATTATTAACCTTGGGGGAACACACTGGGTCAATTTGACTCTGTCCTTTGACTTTGATCAAAAATATCGTTAAAAATAAAGTTTTAGCCAAAAATAGTGAAAACTAAAACCAAATATGATTTTTTATTCAATACTCGTTTTTTACGAAATTGTTTTTTTGCAACATGTTTTTTACAATGTTAATAATGTTAACGACACTTTTAAACTATGTAGACTTATTCACCCAAAGTGTTCTTCTTGATTGAAAAAATAGGTGTGTTCCCCAAGGGTTAATATATGAAAATTGTTACTAATTAAAATTAATATAAAAATTGTTAATTAAAACTAAAACTTGTTGATAATTAATTTACTACGTGTCAATTTATTGATTTATTTATGTAAAACTTTACTATTGCCTTACCTATTATAATATTAGTACTTTGATTTGGTATTATAGATTGTAAAAGATTTAAAAAGTAGTTTTTTATGATTTTCGATTAATATAACACTGTACTGTAACACGTCATTGTCATAAGATTTGATACTAGAGCAGTTTTAGAGAAATTATATCATCTAACAAGTAAAAACATAATTGTTTTTACTTTAACATTTTCAAGTTAAACGCGCAAATTTTAGAAAAAAAAAATTTCATTATTATAGCACACGCAATCTTTATTGATAAAAGGATTTTTTATTGATACTGTTTGTACCTTAAACATTGTACCGCATCTGAGTGCATAACTTTCAGGCAATCTGATTCGCTAACTTTAAATACTTATAGTATTTTTAGCCTCGACATTTTGGTATTAGGATTTCATATCAGAATGACTGAAAATTTGCAGATAAAAGGAAATATAATTTGCGGATCATCTCATACACACACACACACGCACGCACGCACGCACGCACACACACGCACGCACGCACGCACGCGCACACACACACACGCGCACACACACACACACACACACACACACACACACAAATTCCTTTTTCGGTTTGTGTGTGGTGTTAATGTGTGTATGTGTATATATATAAAAACCGAAAAAGAGAAGAACGCAACTATTCGTATCGTAAACAGGTTACAATGTAATCGGTTCTCAAACTACGTACATATAAAATTGTACATTGAAAGAGATCTATGTAGTATACCAATAAAAATAGTTTGTGTAATTGTGATAATGTTTAATTGGAGAGTACATTTTTCGTCGTTCTTGCTCGTCGTTCAAAGTTTTTTCGCTGCGTATGTGCAAACGCATAGACTACAATTTTTACCCGCATTTATGAACTCAATTAATCTTTGTATGTTTTTCACTATTTCAATGAGACTTATAATGCAATCGTTTACTATAGTAGTATTTTATTATGATTTTTTGATTACACAACAGTTTCAAGCTACTGTACTTCTTTCCAGTTACGAATGTCCAGAGTAAATTTCTTATAGTAAAAGGATCTGAGATTTAGCATATTATATTTTATAACTTGTGTGTAACAGTGAGAATTATCTGAAATTACTTCCGAGAAACTTGATATATCTTTCACTGTACTTGAATTATGTCATTAAAAGTGAGAAATCATATGAATTTGTTATGCGCAAATTGAAACATTAAAACAAATTTGTTAATTTGGATGCCAGTCACTGATATTTTATAGATCAAAAATGTGCTTCAAAAATACTTAATCCATACTGGCATGCGATAACGCTATCATAACTCAAAATGACAGCAGTAAAAACATATAATTCTAAGTAAGTCGTTTCTTCCAAAAATATCACGACGTTCTAAATACATTTTTACTACGGGGATCAATTTTGAACTCGACAAAAAAATTGTAACTGAAACAAAGTCCATGATTATGTATGATTATGTATGATTTGTATACACAATATATATGGTGTATGTGTGTGTGTGTAAAAGAATGTGTTTTGTGTGTGCGCATAAACACACACATAACACATCAAATACATATTATTATTAAGTTGTTATTGTTATTATTATTCTTAAGTTGATATTATTACGCAATTGTAGAAGAAATTTACAGCACTTTTGTTTCTATATCATCCCTAATTTTTCTCTAGCTATATGATTTTTCATGCACAGATATTTGTCTATTATTATTTTATTATTATATCATTATTAACATCTTTCGTTTTTTTAGATATTTGCATCTGTTTTTAATGCTCATATTTTTTTATTATTATTTTTTTTTTTTTTAATTTTTTTATATATAGAATACTTATATATAACTTTCGTGATATATAATTTGTATATGCTTTTTTTTATGTATGTTTATACGTTTATTAATACATAAAGGTTTTTGTCTTACACCTGCACGTTTTATGAATCGTGGAATGTTTTCTTATATTTCTATTTTAAGCGATAAAGAACGAACTAATTCGATTTACACCATTATTCATGTATACATTGGGCGACAGAGTAATGTAGAAAACAATTATATATTCTTTTAAGTCAAATCAATCATAAAGGCACTTGTACTTTAAAATTCTTATGTACAACAATAGACAAATTTTTGTTACGTTTCGTGCTAAGTAATATATATAGTTTTTTCTTGAGAAACACATCAAATCTCTGCTTCTGATATTACATTACAATAGTCCGTCCTCCGCGTAGCTGAAAATCTTTTATCTATCAGAGAAACAAGTTCATACTTACATCGCAGTAAATTTTTCGAAATTAATCACAATATGAGCGTCGCTTATCATGTATTTGCACTGAAAATGTAATTACACTAAAGATTCTGCAAAGCACCATAATTACATTTCTGAGAAAGAATAACAAATACAGATATCAGATAGAATACTCCAAAAATCAAAGGATTCGTAATTTTGCAATCTCACTAAGATTTTAGAACATCCCACGATCCAAAATCCACACACTTGTTTCCTTTTGTTTTGTTGCGTATTTCGTAAATTCTATTCTTTTTTAAATTAAACCTGTACTATATTTTGTTTAAGATATATGTATACATATAAGTTACATATGCATGTATACATATATATTATCCTTTATATTTTTTAATATTTGACCAAATCTTTTAGCACCATTCTACGTTAAATTTAGTACATGTTTGTTTCTTTCTAAATACGTGTCTAATATAACAAATACTTGTCCAGTTTGGTAGCTTCGTAGTACCAAAGTCAACATAGAATTGCACTTTTTCGTCTTTAACAATCTATCACTCGCGTTTTTTCTAAATACGCATATTTTATATATGTGTGTGTATATGTTTTTTGTGTATACATACAAATGCATATATGAAATATACATATGTTTATGTGTGAGCAGATACACAAGTTACACGTTGGCTTACACATGTAAATCTGTACTTGCACGCAATAAATCACAGCCATCTATCCGGATTCGCGCACGAGCACAAGTACACACAACTAGGTAAGTAATGTGTATCTTTTTTTGCATTTACATCCTAGATAATATATATCTTCGGTATATCGATTGTATCTTCTCTCGCTTCTCGCTTCTCGCTCCTCTCTTCTCTCTCTCTCTCTCTCTCTCTCTCTCTCTCTCTCTCTCTCCACACGCACGCGCGCGCGCACACACCACATATACACACTCATATTGCATACGTGCGTTTACATTTTATATACGCATTCGCACAAGCATATTTTTTTTATATACGCATATATATTTTGTGCACGTATGCGAAGATATCTTTTTTTTGCTTAAACATGGTGCCGAAAATGAGTTACACACACACACACACACACACACGCGCGCGCGCGCGCACACGCACGCACACTCTCTCTCGTTTTCTTTTTCTTTATACAAGATATCTGAAAAATTGTGACAGCTGAAATGTGAAAATAGATTGGGTTAATCTAAACAGAAAAGTAATATATCATTTTGCATAATTCGTAATATTGAGTGATTAATTGATACATGTGATCAAATGAGCGCGTGGGAAGCGATGATCCGGACTCTGTAAACGTGTGATTTTCAGTTGTGAAAATCAGCTGATCACAAAAAGCTGTATTACTCGCTTGTTTGTTCCGCCTCTTGCTGTTAGAAGATTGCATGAAGTAAGCCATTTTTCTTTACAACTGAAAATCATACACGATTACAGATCCGGACCATCGTTTTTACCGCGTTCATTGAGTTACATGTATTTAATCACTCAATAACTGCGAAAGAAGTAATACCACTTTTACAAAATGATACAGGACTTTTCTGTTCAGATTGACCAAATATATTTTACACTACGGCTGTCAAAATTTTCACACCCTGTATACATATATATCTCTTCTTTACTTATGATACTCATTTATTTAATTCGCACTCATACAATCTCAACGTCTTATTCGTTCCTTTCTTCTTCCGTGAAATTTCTTTCATTGCAATGACTATCACCAACACTTCGATGATCACTACGTGACTCTGCGTTGCTTGGCATTTTAAGATTTTATTTTCTCATTACAATTTGCCGAGGGGAGATGGAGAAAAGTCTCTTTATTATAGTAGCATCTCACATACTTCCGAATTCGATGGGAGTAGTTGAGCGTAACATCATTGTATGCCCATAAATCAATAAATAAATATAGAGGAACAACATTCTTCAAATCTATTTTTGTCTCATATAACAACATTAGAGGCTCTCGGAACATAACGCAACAAATGTGTTCAACAATATAACCACGAAAACAAATAGAAGGCACTCTTGCGTTTTTTGTTTATAAATTAATTTTCTCTTCTGTGTTATAACAATTCACTCTTTGATATTTTTCTCTACGTTTTTCTCCTCTAGGCCTTGTATCCTCTGTCACTTCGTATCTATTACCTACACATATATCAGTGTGTGTTAATAACATTCGAGTGTTGTCAAAATTTCTTAGACAATACGCGCTGGCGTCATTTTACAGCGTCACAAGTCTCATTCGTTCCTTTCTCTTCACCCGTCTTTTTCTGTCTTGTTTTTAAATAGACAATAATAGCTACAGTATGTGAGATACGAGATAACAAATTTATTTCACATTTATAGGTAAAAGAAATCTACCTTCATAACAATATCAGGTAGAGAGAATATTTATAGTTAATCTTTAATATTATAATAATTTAATTATTGTTATTTGCCCGGAAGCTCACAGCCGACACATTATAATTCATTATTATTTTATTTTTTTCTCTTCTGTTAATCTTATCTTATTTTCGCTTGGGTACGGGGCGTCTCATCTTTGCTATCTCACGGTTCTTAGTGTTTTGTTTTGCTTTTGTATTTAACAGCTACAATATGTATAACGTTTATAGCGCAGAGAATTCAAAAAAAAAAAAAAAAAAAAAAAAAAAAAAAAAAAAAAAAAAAAAAAAAAAAAAAAAAAAAAAAACAAAATGCGCATCGATGAAAATATATGTGTAATTACGGTTACTCTAACGAGAGAGAGACAAACTATATAAGTACCAAACATATCTCCGCATCGGAGATAGAAAGAAAAATTATAGAAATGTGGCAGTGCCTTGAGCAACCGTTTGTGAAATCAACGCCTATCTCCCTGTTACCCTTCCATTTTATTCTTCAACTTGTTTTTTTTTTGTTTTTTTTTTCTTTTGAACACATGACAAATCGCTCGTCTTTGTACAATAACAACGTTATTTTCTTTTTTTGTTTTCGTCTAATCATTTGCTAACTAATCTAGCTTTGCTCGCGAGATTCATAGTTTGTCGAGCCTATCACGCAATATAACATCGGATACTATATAATAAGTAGTTATGTGTATGTGTGTGCGTATATATGTGTGTGTATATATATATATATACACACACATATACATATACACGTACGCACAAAAACGCGCGCGCGCGGCGCGTGTGTATATATATATATATATATATATATCATATAACGTAGATCATAAATGATGTATCATATCTATGTATGTAAATATATGTATATGTTAACATAGAAGTTTTATCTTCTTATTAATTCTTGGCTACACATGTTTTTCTTTCTTTTTTCTCTCTCTCTCATATTGAATATTATTTAAATTATTCTTATCTAAAGTATATTTTATCTTTTTTTCTTTCTTCTTTTCTTTCTATATAACAAATAACAATATCGCAACTTGTTTTTCCTGCACAGATCACATTCCCGCTTGTGTGCACACACAACTTCATCACAATCGAACGATTACTGAGCCATTACAATCAAATTTGAGATGATGTTGGTTTTACAGAGAGTTGGTTTGTCAGATTATCTTTAGCGTGTCGAGAATCTGAGATCACCAAGAAAACTTATATATGTAATATATGTGTGTCCTGAGTCCGAACTATTTCGACAGTTTTGTAGCCATCGTCTTAGGTCGTGCGTGGTTCTCTTTCTCTCTTTCTCTCTCTCTCTTTCTTTCTTTCTTTCTCTTAACTACATATACACACATGCATATATATGTATGTATGCATGTACGTATATATTGTATGCGGGAATATGCATGAGTATACATTACATATGCGCTAGAGCGCGTACACACGCATCGGTAAGAAGAGATACAAAGAAGACAAAAGAAAAACCAGAAAAAAATGGTTTGGAAGTTTGATAAACAGAAAACATCTACAGAGCCAGTGCCTGCATCTGATGGCACGTGTCGCTTAATTGATCGCCCGCCGCTGGATGGCTGGAAGCTCGTGGTGTGCCGGGTGGCGTTATCGACAACCTGCCGGGACCGTCGCCAGCACCTCCTAGAGTATCCTCCGCTAATTTGCTCACCGTCGTAGCCACAGTTATATTATTTACTTGTTTGTACTTGGACTGCCGTAGCATCGTCGTTTGCGAACCGGTGCTTGAGTACTTGTCAGAGGGCTTCCGTGCCGCAGACAATGACTGGCCGACAGAATATCGACCGCGTTGACTAGGCGGCGGCGGCGGCGGCGGCGGCGGCGGCGGCGGCGGCGGCGGCTGCTGCTGCTGCTGCTGCTGCGATTGAGACGGGGGCATAGAGGAAGGCGGCTGATACCGATTTTGAGCCGGAGCGTAGAACTGGACCTGGGGGGTGGGTGGGGAAAGATTTGGAAGAGGTCGTGTCATGGGTGAGTAAGGGGCTGGCGGTGGGCTCGTCGGCTTTTCCTGGGTCGCGTTCGTCCACTCGGTCAAGGACAAGTGGGATGACAATGTCGTCGTCGTCGTCGTCATCGTCGTCGTCGTCGTCGTCGTCGTTGTTGTCGTCGTCGTCGTCGTCGTCGTCGTTGTCGTGGCAATGATGACGATGCTGTCAGTCTGAGAAGTGTCAGTATCCAATCGACTGTTGTTATTGTCACTTTCGAACACGTCCAAGCAGACACCTCCCCTACAGTTGTTATTCGACGAGCAATTCTTACGACCTGAGCCATACTTATTGTTATTCGCGCCGACTTCATAATAATGATCATTGTTGTTCTTCACACGTCCATTTGTCTCATAACCGTGAGCGTTCACGTTGCCCGATTGCTGCGAGCCGCCATAGTTGGGCGACGAAGTATGAGCCACTTTGTGACCACCGCCGGATCTAAGAAGCGTCGACGAGCCCACGTTCGATCCAGCCGATCTTCTATTATACTGCACTGGCAGTCGTGACGATATCGGTAGCATCGAATATTTGTGCAACCCGTCCGCCACGTTTCCGCCGCACTTGTGCAACTGCGCACTGCTGTGCGTGTTCTTTGCATGCGTATTCTGGTATGTCAACTGATAGCCGTGATTCTGAGCGCGCGACGTATTACTGCCCGTGTATTTGTTACCGCAATCTCGATTATTGTAATGCGTTTTTACCATACTGGTGTCGTAAGCACCAGACGATGGCGTCGGCAGCAGACTAGACGTACCAGACGCATTGTGATGCGTAACGTAAGACGGCGGTACGTGAGCGTGCGGAATGTACAAAGGATAGAAAATTCGACAATTCATAGAACGACCGACAGCGCAGTCCTCGCTGCTGTCGTTCTGTGGTGTGTGTGTTATTGCGATTTGATAATTAGCGTAGCGACCAGGAAATTTCACGGGCATTAGGGGCACCAGAGATGTTGCCGGTGAACCTGTAGCGGTCTGTTGCGCGTCACCGTGTGGTTGCTCCGAGTGGTTTGCCGTCAAACGTGAATCCTACGATTTTATTTCACAGAATAATACCTTGCTTGTTTAGTAAGCGTGTTTAGTATAATGTCGGGTTTAAACATTTTAGCAATAAAACGTTTTGTATATGATAATCTATCATATAAAAATCCTTGAACTCAATTTATTTCACGTTGTCTATATTGTGCGTGATTTTTCATCTATTCATCATTTCATGAATCTATTCGATATCACGAATACACACGATCGCGAATTCACGCTAAACGTCGACGGCAAGTAGAGAATTTCTTAGAAATTGCACAAAAAAATGAAAGATTAGCTTACCTCCTGCGGGACAGTTTGACTGTCAGACGTAGAGGTTTGACATGACGTGGCATCGGGAGTGTACAACAGAAGTTGCTGCTCAGTCAGTCCCATAGGCGCGTGCGGCGGCGGCGCAGGATGTGGATTTGCAAAAGAATAGTACATATGATCCACTTGTGCAGAGGGCGGTGGTGGACCCGCTGGTACCGGCGGATGATGAGAGGGTGGTGGTGCAGCAGGAGCGTAATAATGCGGCGGATGCGGGAGAGGAAGAGGCGGTGGGCCCGTCGGAGGGCTTGTAGTTCCTGTACCATTGGTGCCGCTGCTGGAATTATTGCTGCCGTTACCAGTGCTGTTTGAGTTATTCGGCGAACTGCCAGTCGTATATAAATACTGAGGCGCTCCGGCGGCAGCCGTTCCTACATAGTACGGCTCGTACTGTAAGCAAATTATGAATAACACTTAATTATCATTTATTTTATTCCCCGACTTGAGAATATCTCGTATAAATATTTTCATGTTTACAAGTTGTTTTTATAAGCATAAATTAATCCTTCGTTCTCCATGCGAAAAGTTTCTTTTTGAATGGTAAATCACATATTGTTCTAAGCTTTAAATGTGTGTTAAAATATTAACGTTACGGATTGACAACAAAAAATCTAATACTCAATTTACAAATGTATTAATTTTATTTTATTTTATTTTTTTCCTGTAAATATTAAAAGAAGAAAATATTCAAAAAATAATATAAATCAAGGGAATGATAAATTGATTATACTTTAGTTTACAAGAACAGCTCTATTTTAATGAGAATAACGGATTTGTAAATATAACTATTTAAAAAGCAAGCGATTACTTTGATTAGTGTATGTCGCAATTGTACTGAATACCTAATCTCTGTTACTTCCTTTGTTACAAAGTAGAAAAGAAATCACAATCGAAAATTACTGTGATGAAGAAAACGTCGATCACTATTTTGGCGTAACTATTGATGATATTTGTGCGATTCGCAAAATGAGTCACATTATCATTTTCTACTTGTATTTCATACAAAAAATGAGAACATCAGATTACAAAACTATTCTACATCCACATTATTTGCACATGCTTACGTATGTTCTTGTTTTTATTGTTGTGTTGATAAGTATTTATTTTCGAAAAAAGTGTCTAATTATAAACGAAAGATATTATTATTTTTTTACATAGTATTATTTTAGTAATGCAGGTACGAGAAATATCATGTGCTCAATACTTTAGCTGAGATAAATGTGACTAATATCATCAAACTACACTATTAGATATAAACATGCTAATAAAGTGCAAAATCGATAAACATTTTAATTTTTGCCAATATAAAAATTCCATTAACAATTATGTCTTAAATAGAAAAAAATAAAAAATTAAAATAAATGATAAAAAAGATAGCAAACAAAAGACGAGAAAAAAAGGAAAGAACAAATATCTAAAAGAAAAACAATCGTTCCAGTAGATGCGGAATATAGGCAATAAATGTGCAACCATCGTTAGATTTATCAATAGTTTAGCTCGATGTTTCTCATCAGTTTTAGTTGATTGATTATCACACTTACTAAGTTTTTATTCTCTAAAAATCATTACACTGTTATTAGTATTAAAATCATTAGAATTATATATTCACTGTCATTACTGTTATTATGTTGATTAATGTATCTCTTGTTTATACTATACTGCTCTCCTTAGCTAAAATATCCTATCTAGCATATTGAAAGAATCGAAAAAAACAGGTTTTATTCTTTTGTTTGTACCAGTAGTAGTTAGGACAAATAAATTAGATACTTTTTAGACGTCTATAAAACCTTTAGGACTTTCTAGCTTCATTTAGAAGATAAAACATGTGTGGAACTTCCAATATTTCAATATATCTTGAAAAATGGAAAAATGCGAGATAGAACATCTTAACTAAGGACGGCAGTATAATCATCAATCCGTTTATATATTTCTAGAGATTTTTCTTAGATTCATATTCTTCCATAAGTTACGTGATTTACTGCACTATATACATAAAATTGCAGTAATGATAAATGACAAAATATAAACAATTAATGTAAGACATCGGTGAATACAATTCACAGGTCGTGCGGCAAAAGATAGGTAATGAGAACGAACATGCATTGACAGGCCGTGCATCGATAGGCTGACAAAAGACAAAATGAGTTAAAAAAAAACAAAAACAAATGACGAACGGCATGCTAGTCGTTTAGTGTAGACCTTATACCTTTAGACCTCAATACTGTATAGCGTCGAGAAGAACGTAAGTAGACATTTGCTGAGGGTTGGGTAGAAACGCCGGTGGTATGGCTTCTCCCATCAGACCGTTTGTCTGTCAAACCGTAACCGATATAAATCGTTTAATAAAAAATGTACAACGGAGAGACGAGAGAACGATGAGGATCTTATATTATGATCTATACGAGGAACCCAAGATTGCATTCTAAACGAAGAGTCAAAGAGAAAACATAAAAATACGAAGAAATAAAATAGTCGAGAAATGATTGGTATTGTTAATCACGTACCGGTATAGGCTGAAACTGATACTGCTGCGGAACATACAGCGACGGTGGGCACGGATACATCATCGGTGCGTATGCTTGATGACCAGTAGCTGCTTGAGGACCTGGAGAGAAGGACGCATCATATATTCGCAAGAATTTAATTCTGAGATAAACGAACACTATCTAAAAAAATCAAAATTTCAATTAAACATTCTGACAAGCAATAAATGCAAAGTTGCTCTTTCAATCGGTTATATTTTTACACATACATACATGAACGAAAAGTAGAATATGCTCACCAAACACTCCTGCTTGATAAAATGTTCCTGGATCCGTAGGTGGACCAATTGAAGCCGGTGTGGGAGCCGCAGTATTGTAAAACGTCACACCGCCATTTTGGTACGGAATACCCATTCCTGTACAAGCAAAAAGGGAAAACAAATTAAAAACACGATTAAGAGCATGTTGTGCATGTATATATATGTACACGCAATTAACAATCACCATTCGCATAATAGTAAGTACTTGTAGGCACGGAAGAAGGTGAACCGTCAAATGATCTAGAAAACGGTTGCTTCTTGATCGCGGGTGCTATGTTGAGCTTCCTCTCTCGTAATACAATACAGTCAGCCTGATGCAATGAAAAGAAAGCGGCAATGAGAAACAGTATATTCGACGATTTGTGAAAAATAGTTGCAAAAATCGAGTCGACTACAAACTTCCTGTTGAAGCCGCTTGGCTTCTTCCTCAGTTTCGAAAGTGACAAAGCCGTAGCCCTTTGAAACACCAGCACGGTCCGAAATGATTTTCGTAGCTTTGACATTGCCCCAGACTGAGAAGGCTTGTGCAAGTTCCGCTTCTGTTGTACTTGCCGAGATACCTCCTACGAAAATACGATTTGGTACCAGCGTGCCGTATTTTGGTGCCATTGTCAGACTCGCGCCTGAGGCCGGGCTAGACGCAGGACTAGACCCTTCCGTACCACCGGTCGAAGTCGAACTCTAAACAACAAATTAATCTCTTTTTTATTGTCACAAATCTATTTCGAGATTTTTTGGGAGAATCAAAAGAATTAAACAAAATGTAATATTGCAATAATGTCCGGGCGCAATTGCAATTGTTTAGTAAACGTTCGGCCCGAAATAGCAATACGTTTCCTTTGAAGTATCAGGGTAGATTACCTGTGTAGAAAGAGTGAAAAAAATTAAATTATATACACATTATATATTATTATGTATTAATTATATATTATGAATTAAAAATGAGACAATTGGAATTTCGGTGCGACTTCTCATGTCACTTGTATATATCGCAGAATTAAATTATTGCTGTCAATAAATTAAATAAACTTGCAATCGAAAGTGCGTATTTTTTACAAGTATTATAAATAACTCTCTTTTTATAATATATACATATATATACATACATACATACATACATATATATATATATATATATATATATATATATATA
>QVOA01014451.1:0-13388 GCA_014825685.1 Pseudomyrmex cubaensis
CATATAAGGTTATTTTTACTAATATTATAGCAATATTAACGATAAAAATAAGAATTCCAACTATAATTATTTCACTATGCAATTATAGTTGCAAACACTTTTTTCTCAGTGTAATAAAATCCTACGTAATTCTCTCGTGAACTTGCCAACTTACCGAATAAGTTCGCCAGCATAGAACTGGAAGCTCGTCCTGAAACAGACAATATGCGTGTGTAAATAAAAAATTTAACGGCTTCCGAATTACATCTGTCATCGCGTTATTACGCAAAGAAAAAACGCGGGTCTTTTTTATTGTGCAAATAGATCGTAAAAAAAAAAAAAAAAAAAAAAAAAAAAAAAAAAAAAAAAAAAAAAAAAAACAACAATGCGCAACAAACTCGATACGGCTTATAGTTTAGAAAACCGAGAGATCTAACGAAGATAACGAACATCGGGAAATGACCCAGTGAGGTAAAATCCAATTTAACGTGACACGATTTCATGCAACGCGCCTCCTACACGCGATGTCACACACACATGATGACTACTAGATGTGGTATAATACTTTCTACCAAGCGAGAAAAAAAAGGAAACGTCGAAAACTTTTATTTCGTAACGAGACAAAATCAGTTTGATCTCTCACCTACGCGTTATTGTAGGTAGATATCATAACGTAAAAAGAGAAGGTGCAATATTTCCCAGTAGCCAGTCAGAAAGTGTTTCAAACGCTATAAAACAAATATGATTGCTAACATGATGATAAGAAAATAAGAAGCTGCATTACGCTATCATGACGTCAAAAATCGACTCCAAGCGCGATCTTTACAACCGATATTTTCGTACTTGCATAAGTTTTGTAACAATTTTGTAACAATTACAAATATTTAAAACAAAACTTTAGACAAATATACAACTTATATATAAATAATCTAAATATTTCTTATAAAATGATAAAACAAATAATAAATATACAAAATTGTATAGATAATCTGATTATTATTTATATTATCATTTTTGCAAGTTTTAATGTAGCAAATAGGCATCTGTGTAAATAGTTACACAGAGTTTAATGCGTATATATATTAAATTTTCATTTTTATTACGTCGTACTTTACGTCATGGTCAACGTCATTCTGTCTTCAATGAAGTATCGCATTAAGCAAAGCTAAGCGGAAAATTCTAGTTTGATTATGCGGCGCGTCTCGTCGTGCTATCAGTGCGCAAAGGATACAGCCGCGCGTTCGATCCTCGTCAATTTTCCCATCATCCAATCCTTTTTGGTCGACTCGCGCGCAAGAACGCAGGTTATCGCGACGCGGCGGCTCATTACTGCTCCCCCCCTTGAGAATTTTACGATGGCTCGGGGAGACTCGAGCACACACACGATTCACACTTTGTGTTCTGCGTAAATGTCCCGACATCTAAAGCGCACTTACGTGGAAGCGATAGGACGCGCACGAATGGGGGGGTCCTGTTGGCGCTCGCGCGCGAGCAAATCGCCCGGACGACGACACAAGCGAGAAAGACACTCGCATTACGTGCACGCACGCGCGCGCGACACTGCCGTGTTATTATATTTTACTTTGGCCGACGCGCGGAAACCCCGGGATAATTTGCGCGAACAGGTTGCAATTATTTAAGGGTGTGCATACGTAACGAGGGGTAACTCACTCTCTCTCTCTCTCTCTTTCTCCTTTTTTTCCCTTCCCCGGCCGAATGCTACTAAGGGGGTATTCCCGCGTTTTACTTGGGACGCGCGGTCTCTATCGATTCTCGTCGCCGTGTCGAAGCCGCGAACTCGTAACTTCTTCCGGGAATCCGCTACCCTTTCTTTAAGTAACGCGGGATATGCACGCGGGAACAATGTTTGCTCGATGTTTGCTCTTCGCCCCGGGGAAAGAGCTCGTTCAATTTTTGTCGAGTCGCGAGAAATTTGCGAGCGCGGCCCGCAATGCCGATGTAATTCCGAGACGCGAGATCGAGGCGCGAGATTCGACGAGATCGCGTGTAAAGAGCGTTTGTGTATGTAAAAGTCAGTTGTCGGTGTGATGCAACAACGCCTCGTCCTCTTCCGAAGAAAGAGGTGGAACGACGGAGGAGAAAGGGCGATGCGAATACGATTGTTTATGTGGAAATATTGCAAAGTTTTTTCAGCTTCGCGAAGGTGCAACTCGCGATTCGTCACTCGCCCCGTGAAGTCCATCATCGTGCACGATATTACATCGAGGAAGGGGATGATAATGGCCGGGTTGATTCGTGGGGTTAATTATGATTCCCTGCCCGGTATCATTGTTATATCCCCATTATTATGAAGGGTCTCTTGCATTAAATTTTACTGCGAAAGAAAAAAGAGAGGAAAAGCTATTAGGCCATTAAGATAAAAACTGTGTTCTACTTTGCTCGAAGCTGTAATTTTTTCCTCTCTCTCTCTCTCTCTCTCTCTCTCTCTCTCTCTCTCTCTCCCTCTTTTTTCATTTAGAGATCCATCTTCGGCTTGACAAAAGACACTGGACAAATTTGCATATTTAAATGGGGAGCGGACACGGCAGAAAGAATAATGACGCAATGGAATTGTCAATCCAGAAACCTGAAATGTGTGTGCGCCTCGTAATACGCATATTGAATATTAAAAAAAAAAAAAAAAAAGAAAAAAAGAAAAAAAAGATACGAGTTGTTGAACCACTCGCGAGGTATTTTCTTTTATTTCTCGCATCCGGGAGTTTTGTCTTGTCTCATCGCTCGAATTATCTCTTTTGTTTTCCGCAAAAATATCAATTTGTTATTTCGGGATCGACCGATAAACCTGGCTCGAACGCACGTACCGTATTCCGGAGCTAATGCTCGCACGCGGCTCCTAATCGTCGCACGTACGGCTGTTCGTGTGTTTACTCTCGCACACACGCGCGCGCGTACGCACAGACGCATGACAAAACCCGTTAGTGTGAGAGTGCAGTATGGCACTAACGCCAGGGTGGTGGTTGGAGTGGTTCGGGGGGTGATTATGAGCGAGTAAGTGCCCGCCGTCCAGTTTTTACCACCCCCTTCGACCCTCCTTCCCTACATCCAGGCTGACCGTTCCTCCTTCGTCGCAACCATCTCCCCCGTCGTTTACCCCCGTGTTCTAGCAGCGCTGCTACACTCTCACCACCCGAGACTCGACTAAACCACCAACGGATCAATACGCTAAAACATTGCCACGTCGAGACGCCGCCGTGTAAAACCCGAAAGAAATACCGTGGCGGGGGCAGTGTTTTCCCTTAGCCGGCGGCCACACCGCGTCCTCTCCCCCTGCGTCCGCGTAGCTAACGAACTTCCGGTTTTCGACCCTTTTACCGACCAACTTCCCGCGCTCTCTCCCCAGCTCGTTCGTTCTCTCTTCCCGCTCATCCACTATCATCTTCTTGTACAACCTTCGGTTGTTTGGTCAGTAACCAAAATTTACGCAACGCGGTCTCCTCATTAAGCAAGACGTAAGAGGATCTCGCGTGAGATTTCTCCGTTGTTTTCCCCGGGGAATTAGAGGGAAATTGATTATTTATCTTTTAAGGATAAGGAAAAGATTTCCCGAGATGTTTAACGAAGTTTTGTTAGAAATCGCAAAGCTCCCTAATAATTATTTATTTAGGTTTTGTTTTCATTTATTTTTCTTTTAGCTCGTTTTTTTAGTTTTGTTTGTGTTTTGTTCCGCCATCTATTTTGCAAGTAAATAAATAACTAAATATAAATAAATAAAAATGAATAAGAAATCGGTACGAGCAATGTTCTTGTACTCGTTTATTGTAAATGTAAATATAAATTCAAACGTTTCGATCTTCGTCTTAATCTTCTTCGGTAAATTAAAAAAAAAGGTCAAAAATATGGGAATCTAATGAGATCTTTAAAAAGAATTAAATGTCAAAATTACATGTAGAATTGTCAATACGCTGTAATGCCTCTTAGCGTTTTGATACAAATCCTTTTTAAAAATCTATTATATCTATTATATCTATTATATCTATTATGTATTACTTATTATATTTATTTTTAAAAAGGCGCCAGATGATTGTGACTTAAGTTACAGTTGACAACTATCTATGTGTTTGTTTTCTTTTTGACATTCGATCTTTTTTAAAAATCTATTTAGGCAAAAACCTGTCTTCAATGTTATTTTTAAAGAAGACGAGGATCGACGCGTTTGAATTTATAATGTACAATAGTCAAAAGTATTCATTCTTTCTCTCTCTCTCTCTCTCTCTCTCTCTCTCTCTCTCTCTCTCTCTCTCTCTCTCTCTCTCTCTCTCTCTCTCTCACCAGTAGTCTTCACGTAAACATTTCTGAAATTGACTTAAGAAGATCCAGACGAGGATCAAAAAACGTTTGAATGTACATTTACTACATTTAGAATAAAAGAGTACAAGAAGACCTGGTACATTGCTCGCACCGCCTTTCTTATTTATTTTAATTTCAACGAGTAGCAATAAATATTAAATAAAAATAAATGTGACCGAAGTTGCTAACTTCAGGATCAGAATATGCATCTCCATGACGAAGCACGTCACTTGAAAATCCAAAGTGTTTTTTTTTTATTTTTTATTTTTTATTTGATATGTTTTCGATACGATATTTTATCTCGAGGTTGAGCAGCCGCGGCTCGTGGTCTAGGAAGAGCTCGCTATCGATACTAGACTTTCGAAGGGCACGAAAGACGGATGAACGGATGTCCGTAGCCTACCGCAACTCACGTAAGGCACCGGAACCACTCTCGCCCTTCGATTCTCCTCCCTCCCTTTACCGGCACACGTTCGTGTACGTTCTTACTCTCACGTGTGCTCGACATAACGTCGAGTTTCCGCGGACGGTCGATATATCGATTGTCGTCGACGAACGACCGGCTGACGAAGGTGAAAGAGAGAGAGAGAGAGAGAGAGAGAGAAAGAGAAATATAGAGAAAGGGGAGTAAAAGCGCTCACGGCTGTTGTTCGTGTATGTCTGCTCTGTGGTCACTTGTTGCCTGCCACCCCCGAGGGTTGGCCTTGTCCCCCCATGTTTGGGGATCGCTTGTCGTTCGACCGCCGACAAACCACCCGGCGACCAAAGCGCCCGACATGCTCCGAGATCTTTTCTCGGCGAATAAGGTCAGCAAACTCCACCGAGCGAGCGAATTCTCGATGTTCTCCTTTGTTTTTTTTTTTTTTTTTTTTTTTTTTTTTTTTTTTTTTCAAGATGGTTTTTCTTTTTAATTTTAGAATTGAACGAAGCGCTTTCGATTAAGAAAAGGGAAGCGATTTTGACGCGAAGCATTTAATTAGAATGAGATCGATGGGAAAAAAGATTCTTCAAGGGGTTGCGTATAGCTGTGCTCGCGCCGCAGTAAAGTTTCCGCGAAGTAGAACACACTTGGCCGAGAGCGTTGGCCCGAGACGACAAAGAACACGAACGATTCTAAAACGATGCGTTATAGTTGGTTTTCAAAGTCAACCTCCGGGAATTAATGCGAGTTCAACGTTCCGGGCTTCGTTCGGTCGTAGTTGAGAACTCGGCGCAACGGAGTGGAGCTTTGAACTCGCGCGCTCTACACATCTCCGAGTCGTCATTTAAGTTTTCAATTACTTTTTCGCGCAACATCATCCCTTTTCGTCCACTCTTTCTCGGAATAAGCGAATAAGCGTGAGTTTGTTTGTTTTTTTTTTTTTTTTTGACACAAACACGCGCCGTTACACGCGAGGCACGGGACCGCGCGCGTCTTCTTCGCAACACGCTACTTAAAACTGCCGCGCTTCTCGTATAAATAAAATAATTGAAATTTTTCCAAGACGTTTGCGCCCCCTCCCCAATACGAACGAAAAGACGTTCGCGTGGATATTTTTTTTTCTTTATTTTCACACATTCTCCAGATTATCAAAAGATCAACGAACAATATCGATAATGTCGCCCTCGTCGCGCCGTTTGTCTTTGTGAGGCTTTGGAAAACGAACGTGAGCGATGCCGCACGGCAAACACAGATGTTTTACGAAAACTTCTTTTTTCTTTATCTGATATTTAAGGGAGGAACCGCACAATCGCGCGATAATCGAGTATATCCACGATACAAACTTGCTTTCTCACCAAAGGTGGATTCGTCATCGTGGGTCCGGAAACGGACGGCACATGTGTGTTTGCCGAGTCGACTCTTTGTTAGCGCCGGCTCTGATGAAACGATCTTCGAAGTCTTTCAATAATGAGAGAGAGAGAGAGAGAGCCTGTCTTCCAATAATATGATCATTACGTATCAAGTTAAAGGGAGATTCTCTCACGAAACTTTCATTGGAAATGTGTCAGCAAACAAAAACACGTCATGTGTGTGAGAATCGATTAATATCGTAACCGTGTTTGTTGAGGGAATTAAAAACCGAGAAATATTGAACCGAAGACACTTTTCTCTTGAGATGTACACAGTTAGATCAATTTGAGACGACGTTAATTCGTCGTAAGGAGAAAAAATATCGTAAACGGCAAACACGAAGGGGGGTTTAACATTTTTTTAATCCCTTTCCGATAATTAGCGACCGCGCGAGGAGAGAGAGAGACACATGGCGAAGAGAAGACGACCGACCGCGAAACAAAGAAACGTCCTTCCCGATGTCAATGTGATCAATTATTAGGAGTTATTATCTGGAACTCGCGGCGGGAGAGAGATCTAACCTATTATTACGAATTGTGTGTGTTTCGCTTGTGTTCGACGTTGTGCTCGCGCGGTAATTGTTTACGCTGAACTCTCTCGTGCGGCGCGTATACATCGTGCGTCTTTATAACCATAATTAACTTTTGTAGACATTAACGTGTTCCACATGTCTCTCTCTTTCTCTCTCTTATATTATTACACGCGCGCCACCACCTCTCACGATCGCTTGCCGAGCGATTATCTCTCCTTCTTTCATTTTTCACTTTACGGTTGACCTGTTAACACTCCCACAAGAGTCCGAGAGAAGACCCGCGGGCTAGGAACTATAATTCCTGTAAAGTGTAAATGTTCATGCTATCGTGCACGCGATAGTTCGATACCGAGGATCGAAACGGGAACGAAATTCGCGACGATTAATTTTGCAGTTATTTTCAATAAATCCGAACGGTTTATTATATTCCACGGCGAGAAATTACATCGGTATTATTACATCGTCCGTTTCCCGCGACCGCGTCGATCGCGTTGTTAATAGTACACGAAGCTTCTTCGAGCGGGAATCGCGAGACGCTCGCGTGCATCGACGCAACAAAGGTTTTCCTTTTCGCGTCCTGCTACGCAGAAAATCGCTCGCCGTGCATAAAATCGTTAGTCTCGTTTTCCTCGAGTCCCACACACATACACATACACATACACACACACATATGCGAGAGCCACGATGGCGATCGTAGGTAGACTAATGACGGCCGCGCGCTCGCGATATATACGTACGTGGGAAACATGGCATGGTTCCGTCCGGGGATTATATAATATTTAATTTTAGCATGCGTGCGACCCGTCTTAATCCAGCCATTACGTCTAATTGGTCGAGATTAGCTAATATCCCCGTAGTGATTAGGCCGTGTCCGCGGCTTGTTTTAGATTGAAGTCAATTCCCCGGAGCGTACAGCGAGCATGCGGCCGCTCGCTCCGATCGCTCTGCTCTAACGATCGATAGATCGATCGGCGGTGTAATCGAGATAAAATCCGAGTGAGATTCTCTCTTCGGACACTCAACGCCCTGTGTCCGTAATATGACGATTCTTCAACCGATCGGAGAAAAAATGTTTTCGAAGCAAACAGGAGTTTTCTACACTTCCCTGTTCGAAACGGATGCGAGACACAACTTTTGTGACGAGAACCTTCACGAATTTTTTCTAAACTGTTCTTTGAAAAAAAAAAAAAAAAAAAAACAATTGGTGCAATCGAGAAAAAAATCAATTAATTAGGTACTACAAAAATTATACAAAATTAAAAACGGAATATTATACGATGTATAAAAACACCACGCTTACATTATATCACACACGCGCACATAATTTTTAGTACATTATAAGACACGGAGTAACAAAATAATCGATCGATCGTTTTACGTGCGTCGTGCCGTAATTTTTTTTTTTTTTTTTTTTTTTTTTTAATCGCTTAATGGCCTGATAATTTCGCATCTGCGGCGCGCGTTAACATTTGACTTCAATACGGCGACGTCCGTTCACCTCGCAAGAATGAAGAGGCGATTTTCTAATCTCCGCAAGAGGAAGATTCGAAATAATTATGCGAAACGTTGCGTACGAACTTTCTCTTTAATACGTCACAACTGCGTTTGTTAATCGCGCGGGAGAGAGAAACATAGCGAAATATCGCGTATCGAGATTACCGCGAGTTTCTTCCATTGTGAACTTCTTCCGCGATATTTGAGTAATTGCAATTTTCCCTCCTGAAAAATAACGACCGCTCGTTTTTTTGGATTTTTCTTGCGCGGCGCGTATATTGTTTTTCAAGAGAAGACGGTGTAAAAAAAAAAAAGTAGTAACGTGTGCGCGCGCGTGTAAATTGACCATTATTGTATGAGCATCCAGGTGTGTAAACAAGGCGCTTCCCTTTTAAGAAAAACCGCCAGGTGAAGATTTGTCACCCTCTTGATCGTTGGCAGAAAAATGTCTGTGTGCGACTCCGAAAGAAATCATCGGAGCGAGTTTGAGATTTTGTGGGTTTGAAACGTGTAAGAAAGAAACTCCTACGGATAAATTTTTAAAGACACATCAAAATTTACACAGAAAACAAAACTACATTTTTTCTTTTTATTATTTGTGATTTTAATCTTCTTTAAATATGTTTACTCGCACTGTGTGCTTCGTGCCTTTATTTAATTTTTCGAAATAATACGAATAAAAAACATCTTTGACGTCTCTAAAAGTATCTCTGATTCTATCTAAATCAGATTAAAAGAAATAGTTTTTTATTCATCTCATCGATGTGCAGAGAAAAAGAAAGAGAATGTACAGAGAGAGAGAATAAAAAAATAGTTAAAATACACAAACAATAAAAAGATTAAGATAAAAGTAGGATAAAAAGCTAAAGAAAACTATTTCACAGTTTTTTGAATAAACAAGAATTTGTGGTTTACTTACAACAAAAAATTTTCGACCGTTTTTACTTGTCGGCTAATTTTTTTTATGTAGAATAGGGATAAACGTCAACGGATTAACCCTTTTGGTAATTATGCATTGTAGGGAACGTTCTTGATTTGGATATGACAATTTGAAGTTTCCGAATTTTAATGCTTTATTCTAGATTTTATAAGCTGATATTACAGCAAAGTGTATAGCAAGTTTGTGTATGTCGGATGTGTTAAAGAATGTAAACAAAGAAATGTAAAAGTTTTTTTATAAGAAATATAATCACAAAAACGACCGTTGAAAATTGTCAATAGTTGTAATTTTGTTGTAAGCGTGTAGGCAGGGGGAGGCTTCGCCCTTCTCCCTGCTCCCCTCTCGAAAATACCACGTTCACACTTTCGACATGAAGTGACATTTGATCGAAAGTCGTTATTTATTTTTTCTTATTTTTTCATTGCATAGGTTCCTATATGTATATTTTTTCGAGGGAGGGAGCAAGAAGAGGGGCAAAACCTCTCCCCCTGCTTACACGCTTACGAACAAAAAGAATAACATAAAACTAGTAGTATTATTACAAAATTTTAAATTATCATATCTCCTGAACTCTAGAACCAAGGCCGTCCCCCACAAAATTTTTTTAGATAATTACTCAGTATGACCTGCCCTACAACATATCTAAAGCACATCGAAATTGGTGATGTGTAACCTAAAATGCATATTTACTACCTTTTTAATCGCGTAAATGGGGTAAGAGTCACGGTGACTCGTCAACAGGTATACAGATTTTCTTGCTGGTAATTACACAACGCAATTAACGACTTAAAAATTACACATTTTTAAAATGTTTTGTTAGGACACAAAGCGCCTTAAATTTTGTAACGAAACGTAGCGGCAATGACAATGACAAAGGAATAATCCTGAACGGTTAGGAACTAATGGCGAATATAGAAACTTAGTCAGCGCGTGATTTCCGGTCGCTGCATGATCCGTTGACTGAATGATTCAATTCCTTCCTTAAGCGCGTAGATCACATAAATAAGTAGGGAAATTGTAAATAAACATAATCAACTAGCGAGTGATAAATATTTCACGACACACACACACACACCGGCCTGTGCGCGCGCGCGCGAAGCGACATTTCTAGATTTTACGGCGTTTGTAGAAGATCGCGCTTTGCTTCTCATCTCTTTCGCAGGTGCGTTACGTACGCCGCAATTTTTATTCTTCCGTCGCGCGGAAGAATTTATTATCTCGTCTCGGACATTAATGCCCGGCGCGTCGGGTTACTACGTAAGTCCGCGGGTAAGAATGCGAAGAAACTTATTAACGACACGTCATTTAAATCGCCGATCATTAAAAACCAACTCCTCGCCGGATCCTCGCTCGCGAGACAGTTCGTCGCACTCGCACACCGCCGGCTCAATTGCGGAATTAATCCTTCGCGCGTATATAATGAAAAAAGAAAAAAAAACTGTTTCATAACGACGAGCAGTAGTTTTTATCCGCGATTTGCGCCGGTGAAGATATTTTTATGTCAATGTAATTTGATTTATCTGCGGTGTGTTAACGCGCATCGGAGATTCTCGATACACGTCATTAAGAAATTATATAGACTTACAGGAGTTTGATGTTACATGTTGTTCGGAGAGTGGAGATAAAACCGATCGAGTGATCAAGTGATATATTAATCCTGCTCCCCTGAACTTATTAATCCGAGCGATTTTTGGAAATGTGAAATAGTTTTAAAAACCACTTAGCGGAAGTATTTCTACAAAACAATAAAAAAATATCAAGAAACTAATGTTGTTTCCTTGATTTAAAATGTTGAATATAACCTCGTAAACTTTCACAGATTTTTTTACAACGTTTTAATCGGTAAAAAATCACATCAAACATAAATATCCGGGGAGGGGGGAGTTTGCAAGATTAAGGTTAATCACTATAACGTGAGGCAATTATCGAAATATATCCGTTGAATATGAAGAAGTTACTGTTTTATAGTTTCGATTCTTTTTTTTTTTTTTTTAATTTCTCCAAATCGAATAATTACGTCGAGTTAAGAAATTCTCCGACTATCGACTCTAACTATGAGCAACGGCGCGTTATCTTGATGTTGCGTCTTCGTCGTATTAGAGATTACCGTATCCCCTCGGCTATTCCGCGTGTCTCGAATGGAAGCACATTGTAAGTATACGTGCAACCACGTACGCGCGTACGTATAAAACGCAGGATATCGCAAGTAAATAAGGATACTGGCCTTATTTACTTGGATTCTTGGCCTGAAGGAAAGACGGATAACACGTACACGTTAATCTCGCGCTACCGAAGTTTTCTTCGGGTAGAGAGAAAGAAAGAGAGAAATAACTGGTCAGCCAATTAGAGTCTATAGCTGGCCTGGGCATTTTTACATTCCGAAATATCATTAAAGCGGCAATGCGAGTTCGTGTATGAAAAGCAACGCGTGTGCACACACACCGCGGCCGGGGATCTTAATTCGATTCTAACTGCCTGCCAGGTGGCGTTGGAAAGTTGAAAGACTCGAGATCGTCTCTTCATTATTCTTCGCGATTAAAAATCGCTCGTTGTGCCAATAAACGCTGAGAAACAAATGAATTAACGACTAAGTCGAATCTTCGAGGTTTTCGAAATTACGAATCGAACTTTCAATGCCCGGATGTGATGCAAATAAAAAGCGCAACAATTTCAGATTTTCGCACAAAAAAAAAATTTTGCTGCCACGTGACCAGCAAGAAAAATTCGCTGAATCTGTCGAATTTTTTGTTTCATCAACAAAATTCATGTAGCAACTAATTTTCTCACTGTTTTAATGAAAATCTTTTTTTTTCGTGGGGTAGATAGAAAATTGCAAGACTCTCGCAGAAATATACTTTCATCGATCTATTTTCGCTCATAATTTGTTTTACGCACGAGATAATCACTAGTATTCCGCCTGTATCGCTTCTTGTACGCTTGTACCTCGCATCGTAAAGTCTCCGAAGAATATCGAAATTATCGAAACCAGCCACTACGGTAATGCCGAATCGTTAAAATCGCGCAGAACGTTAGCGAAATAATAAAGAAGGCGAGTAGCAAATAATAAATATCGTCGTTCGTTGGACGACACAAAGAAGATGCGTTTGAGGGAAAAGGATTGCCTTTGGAGAAGAGATCGAGAAACATACGACGGAGACAGACTTTATGTACTACGAAACGTTGCACAAGTATACGAAATACACGATGCGGATATACGGCTCGTATTACAGACTGCTAGTGCACACTTGTCGGGTTTTATAAGACGCTTAAAATTTTATTCGTTATAAAATTGCCATCGCGTGCCCCCACCGCCCGTCGCGACGACAGGATGTTTCCTCTTCCCGGGAGAGGAGAAAGCGCGTTGTTCGCGCAAAATTTTCTAAAATCGCGGATAACGTAATTCGGAGAAAAATGTGGCTAGACACAAGGTTTGGCGGAACAAATATGCAATTTTCTATCTGACACGCTTTGTTTCTACGTCCGGTTCTTTATTTTACGTTTTCTCATTCGTATAATAATTAATTACGCGTCTTTCAAAAGACCACGATCCGACTTCGATCTTTCGGTTTCTCGCACTTTTGTGTTCTCGTTTCGCGAAAGAGAGAGAGAGAGAGAAGAGACACATCGAATGCGACCCTTCGAATTGCAACCAGTTTTTAACTGTTCGAACCAATCGAGCGAGAAAAGAAAAAAACGAGAGAAGAGAGAAGTTCCGCCGAAGAAGAAGGAAGAGGCTCGTTCGCAGAAGGGACTTACGGCCTCTTGGTCAGTCAATGACGCGGATTTAAGAGCGCCAACCGTTACGCTTCTCATTCGTTAACATACATTAATTATTTTTCAGGGAGCGCAGCAGGGGAAACCCGTAGCTAGGGGCGGCCTGTGACCCAACTAAAGACCCCGATCTCCCGAACGCTTGATGGCTGGTTCGCGTAGAAACCGAGACGCCGCAATGCGGACCTCACGCTTGATTGTCCTCCGTTAGGTCTGGTTAAAGCCCATTAAATCAAACGCGGAGCGTATCCGAAGTCGTCTGCTACCCGCTGGCTGTACAGATTCTCAAGCGCACACGGATTTACGAGCCTCATCTCCGTTATCGCGAATTCAATAAAAGACAACATTTTTGTTTTAACGTATTTAATATCGGGAGAGCATTAATAAACCGATATCAGAGAGAAATACATCCTTCGGGACTCTGATAATAAATACAACATCAATTGCAAACTCGAGACCCGATGTCAATCGGCAATATTCACCGTATGAATATTTTTTGCACAAAATAAAAAAAAAAAAAAAAAAAAAAAAAA